>JAQIWN010002945.1:0-14274 GCA_034699025.1 Entomobrya cf. arborea Gr-Col-00668
TTTTAAAATTAAACAAAATATTATTTTGGAATCTTAATAATATGGAAATCCCTGCTTCAATATCATACACGTCCGATCTATTTTACGAAGAAAGTCAGCAAAAAAGATTCACGTGTGGCTTAATTCACAAAACTCACAATTTCAGCAAAATGTCCATAGCCGATTACTGTTGGGAAAAACAAATGTTGGCAATTGAACTAGCCAAAATACATAACATCACTTTTCTCGAATTTACAAGTACTAATGATAGCAACTTTATTTCAAATGATTTCGAACCTCCTGAGTTTAGAAATGCCTGGTACGAAGGCATGTATTTACAGTACTATTCTGGTTGGACGTATCACTACTGCGTGGACAATAAGCTTAGAAACAAAACGTCTCAGTTGGGATATGATACTTTTATTAAACCATTAGATGTACAATGCTGGATTATTCTTCTTTTTCTATGGCTCCTTGTAACAATTTACTTCACAATGTGTACTAGAATTAACAGATTGTTAGAATTAGGCGTTCAGTTTGTGCATCAATTTGTTGAATCCTTTTATCTCTTATCATGCTCTGGTGTTAAGCTGCGACATAAAGGAGCTCTAGTAATATTTCTCACATTTTCTGTTTTAATTTTTTGGGAAGTTTATAAAAACCAAATCATTGGACTCACTATAGCAGAAGAAAAAATATTGCCGTTTGGAACATTGGAGTCGCTTTTTAGTTCGGGGTATAAAGTCCGCATTTTTAATTGTACTAGTGCACAGTTGAATAATTCCAAAAATCATTGCGTGAAGAATGAACAGTTAACTGATTATGATTACGTCAGTCAGAAATTGTCTTGGTCACAAGATTCTCGATGGAACATTTGGCAGACGTCCGAAAATACTGCTACGTATAAAAAACAATACGGTCCATCACTAAAATGTTTATATGTTCACGAAGAGCACGATATAGAGCCATTGTTTTTGGCTATGTCTACCAATAACCGTTTGTGGATGATGCAAACCGTTGAGCGAATTCATGAAGGTGGATTTATGACCAAGTGGAACGACTGGGCTTTTTATTCTGAAGTTATTCAAAACAAAAGCAAATTTATAGATCCAATTGTGGAGAAAGTTGCTGATTCCATTCAACAAAAGCACTTGTGGTCTGTTTTAATTTTTCTTCAATTGCTTTTTGTTATATCAGTTGGAGTCATAGTTTGTGAAATTGTATGCAGCTACTATACGATGAGCACTCTGGAAAGATTTTATTTTGTGAATCAAGTTAAAAGGGTTTTTAGAACAATTCTTCGATGTTCAAGATTATAAATCATTAAATTATAAAAATGTTTTAGAGATTGTTGGATAAAGCATGTGTTTAGTTTTTATTCACTCTGCACATAAAGCCTGTATAAAAAAGGAACGGACAAAATTCAAATTGAAATTCCAGGAAACCAAACATTTTTGAATGCCGGTGCTGAATATAATTGAAAACTACGTAGTTTATTGTGCATAAATATTGTGGAATCAGATAAATTGATCTTATAGTTTATGAGACGTGGAGCAAAAACTAAGCGGTGTGAAAATTTACGTTTTCCCATCCGACAAATTAGTTATTTCACACTTGATTAAGTGGCCGTAGGAGAGATAAAACCAGCCCAACTATAAATCTGCTATATACTGATTTGTAGCCCCGAATTATTAGTTGCAGAAATATCAAAAGTAATAAAAATTTGACCTCTTATTTTTAAGCAGGGACTGTCGAAACCAGTATGCTTTGGAAAATCGCTTCGAAATGACAAATAAAGAATGAACGCTTGCCATTGTAAAAATTAAAAGTAATCCAACATTTCTTTTACTGTACGTTGAAGCCTAAATGCTGGGCTTCAAAAAGGTATAAACGTTTTTACCATGAAGTACTAAACAACGTTTGTACAAGACGAAACATTTTGTGATAAATTTTAACACCAAAAAAGGTACTTGAAATGAACATCGTTAAATTTATCAAATTTTGTAAGTGGTAATACTTAAGCATTCAGACAATTATATTGAACGATTTTTAGCCCGCCAGAAAGCTTAAGGTCCGGTGTATCTTCTGTGCACAAAAGTGTTTTGAAATTCTCAGGTACGCAAAAGTTACACGGGCATTTCTAAAAATAAGGTTTCAAAAGGTCAGAATAACATGAAGTTTTTGGAATTTTTCGAACCTTATTTACTTCAATTTAAAAATCCCCAATGGAATACAAGTAAAGCAATTTTTGTAGCTTAAATATAGAGGTTTTTAATTATGCTTCGCGTCAGCCAAATAAACTTTTTACGTCTTGAGAAAATACGTTTGAATTTTGGCCGGACCTTTTTTATACAGGGTTTATTTCAGAGAATGCAATTTTTCAATTTTGTTAACTTAATAAAAAAGTTGTTAACAATAAGCAAATTAACTGGTTTGTTTTACTTTTAAGAAGACTTTTGCTGCAGTGAATTAAAAAAGATTAGACTGCACAAAAACATATTTTAGTACGCATCGTTTTTTATAATTAAATATGTTGCAAATCTTAGTCAAGTTTTTTCTAACTATTGAACTCCACATTTGTTATTGAAAGTCACTTGAACTTATAGTTATGTTAATGTATCATATTTATCATTTCAACATTGACAGTGAAAACAATAGTTTATTTATATACTTTTCATGGTCAATTTAGAACAACAAACGCAGTTTTTAAGGTAATCTAACATATTTCAAACTTCAGTGTACTTTTAATGGGTGTGGCTGTAAAGCCCTTACTTTTTTACACATCTTGTGAAAATGTTTAAAAAATTCACTTTGTGCAAAATTAACTATGCAATTAACATTTTTTTGTATTTATGATACAAAATATATTATGTTGTATCGTAATATGTATATAATTTTTAATATTATTTCGGTTAGCGCAAATGTGCTACCATGGTAGCGCGAATGTTCTACCATGATAGCGCAAATGTTCTACCACGTATCACGTCACTTCCCAGCCGCAATTTCCCAGTGCGACTATTCCCAGTTCCAATCTCCCAGAATATTTATGTCCATGTATTTATATGTAAATATGAATTCACGTTTTGCCCATTTTACAGTTGAACTACAAACATATTTTTCATTGAAAATCTATTGAACTTTTTGTTACATAAATATGTAAAATTTACTATTAAAAACACTGGTAGTGCAAGTAAAAGATCCTTTGTTTAATTTTCATAACACACTCTTCAATTCATTTACTGAGATTCTAATAAAACGTACAAATGTACTTTTAACAGATTTGAAATTGACTAAATCCATCGTCAACCGTTATATAAGTAATTCACGCTATTCCAGTAAAACTTAAGTAACATATTGTTTTACATTTCAAAAGTACACAAATCGTTCACTCTATATTCATTTACAAAGCATTTATAATCGGCACCTAAAATTGACTAATATAGACTATAATAATAAAGCTACGTATGGATATACTCTAAATAAAACACTTTGCTTTTGGGTCAAATCGGTGATAAACCCTTTAAAAAATACTTACGCTAGTTCAGATAAAAAATATAGATAATTACATTTTATGGATTACGATGGTTCAGAAATTAATTATAAACGTGCTAGTAAAACAGTTTAATTAACTTGGTAAAGCTCTAAGCAAGTGTTCAACACACCAAGAAAATCAATTTAAAGCTGAAACTTATCGATTTCGCTTATATCAAATATCAACCATAAACTTGACAGTTATCTACATAGGTCAATCAGAACCAAATATTCCACTCCTCAAAACCTAACAATTCTTAATTTTTTAGGTTAAAAACAAGAATTGTAAAAACAGTATATTTTTGTTATTCTTTAAAATATCAGATGTCCATGGCCATTGTAAAGAACAACTGGCCTCAATCATTCGGGATATTTGTTTATTTTTGGTATTAGTATTTGCTTGCAAGTCTCAAGTTGACATCTTTAAATCTCTCTTTCCTCAGTTATTAAACAACGGAGATAACGTCGTTTTATATTTTAATGGTAACATGTTTCCATCCATTGGTCATAATAATGGCTACTTTATTCCACAAATAATACTCGAAAGACAAAATTCTACTAAATCCACATATTATTTATTCAACCGTTACTGTAAACCTGTTAGTATGATAATGGTTCCAGCAAATCAAATATTTAGCGCTGAAAAAGAATTACAGCAATTTTTCCCAGAAAATGTTTACATGAATACAGGCACAGTGGTATTATCTATAAACTACCGTACAAACTACAAAAAAACTCAGCAAGAATGTTCAACAAACTCTCAGTGTAAACTCCAATTGGATTTTTTAGACAGCCCAGCTTTAAAATTAAGTCTGCAATTCCTGTATTCAGAAAACTTGTCAGGCCCAATTCTTGTGTGCATTAATCTCTGTTTTCAGTGTAAAAATAATCAAAACCAACATTTCCTTGCTCTCAACCATTTGAACAAAGAGTAAGTTTTAAAACTACATAAAATATTGTTTTGGAATCTTAATACGAGCGTGCCTGCAATAATATCATATACGTCCGATCTATTTTACGAAGAAAGTCAACAAAAAAGATTTATATGTGACTTAATTCACAAAAGCCTTAATTTCAGCAATGCATCCATAATGCCGATTACTGTTGGGCAAAACAAATGCTGGCAAGTGAACTAGCCAAAATCCATAATATCACTTTTCTCGAAATTTCAACCGCTAACGGTAGCAACTTTATCTCAAACGATATTTTACCGTATGAGGTTAGGAATTCATGGTACGAAGGCATATATTTACAGTACTATTCTGGTTGGACATATCACTACTGCGTAGACTATAATCTTAGAAACAATACGTCTCAATTGGGATATGATACTTTTATTAAGCCAATCAAAATACATTGCTGGATTATGCTTATTATTCTATGGCTCATTGTAACAATATACTTCACAATGTGTACTAGATTTACCAGATTGTTAGAATTAGGCGTTCAGTTTGTGCATCAAATTGTTGTATCCTTTTATTTGTTATCATGTTCTGGTGTTAAGCTTCAACATAAAGGAGTTTTGGTAATAGTGCTAACATTTTCTAGTTTAATTTCTTGGGAAGTTTATAAAAACCAAATCATTGGACTCACTATAGCAGAAGAAAAAATATTGCCGTTTGGAACATTGGACTCGTTTTTTAGTTCGGGGTTCTGTACTAATTTTACTTCAGTTGCTTTCTGGTGTTTCAGTTGGTGTCATAGTTTGTGAAATTGTATGCAGCTACTATTCGATGAGTACTTTTGAAAGATTTTATTTTGTGAATCGAATTGAAAGAGATTTTAGAACAATTCTTCGATGTCCAAAATTTGAATAATTCAATAAATTATAAAAAAATTGCAAATTGTTGGATAAAATACATACATATTTATTTTTTCTGCACACATTTAAAGAAAATTGTTAAATATACGCAAATTAGCTGTTTCGTTTTACTTTTAAAAAGACTTTCGTTGCAGTGAATTTAAAAGAGGAAAAGATTAGATTGCACATCCCGAAGAAATTATTTTAATACGCATCGTTTTTATTGTATTAAATATTTTGGAAATCTTACACAGGAATACTATTCCACTGCCCCCAGCTCCCAGGAAAATGAAATATAGAAAAATGAGCTAGAACTCACACTGATCACGATTCCAAAAACGTTTTGCTGTAAAATTAATGTTTACTTGCTTAATTTTGGTGTCAAAAAGAAAGCGTCAACGCTCTCTAAGCTTGAATGTAAAGCCAGCTGTTCAATCAACCGCTCGCTCCAGAGAGAGAACTTATTTTTTGTGTCCGTAGCTCACTGCGCTGCTCGGCTGGGTAGAGCAGCTGGCTTTACATTCAAGCTTAGAGAGCGTTGACGCTTTCTTTTTGAGACCAAAATTAAGCAAGTAAAAAGTAAACATTAATTTTACAGCAAAACGTTTTTGGAATCGTGATCAGTGTGAGTTCTAGTTCATTTTTCTATATTTCATTTTATCTAAGTGAATATGCAATGAACTATTTATTACTTACTGAAATAACTTGAATTGAATTGAAAAACAAGTCGGAAATTTCTAGCATTATTAAAAACAGAGTTTTTGAATTTCTGTTTAATTCTCAAAGTGCGTTATGAAAAAAATATGAATTAACGATTGTTTGCACTGTCAATGTTAAAGTCCTAAATATGATGCATGAACATAACATTCATATCAACAGGTCAATTGACTTTCAAAAACAATTATGGTGTTAAACAATATAATAAAATATTTAGAAAAAACTTGACCACGATTGGCAACATATTTATTCCATTAATAACAATGCCCGTTGGAAAAAAACTTAATAAGTGCAGTTCAAACGATTCCAGTTTTGACTTAACTGCAGCAAAAACCTTGTTAAAATTAAAACAAACCATGTTATTTACCTGTAGTTAACAAGTTTTTTATTAAGTTAATAAAATTTAAAGGTTGCAATCTATGAACAATGTATAAACTGAAGATAAAATAAAACATATAATCCAACAATTTCTAAAATATTTTTATAATTTAATAACCTATTCAACTTTTGGACATCGAACTAAAATTCTAAAATCCATTTTGATTTGATTTAAGAAACAAAATCTTTCAAGATCGCTCATCATACAGTACCCACACACAATTTCCCAAATTATGACACCCACTGATATAACAAATAGCAACTGAAGTAAAATTAGTACAGACCACAAGTGCTTTTGTTGAATAGAATCAGCAACTTTCTCTACAAATGGATCTATAAATTTGCTTTTGTTTTGATTTATTTCAGATTAAAAAGCCCAGTCATTCCACTTTGTCATAAATCCACCTTTATGAATTCGCTCAACAGTTTGCATCATCCACAAACGGTTTTTGGTAGATATGGTCAAAAACAATGGCTCTATATCGTGCTCTTCCTGAATATATAAACATTTTAATGATGGACCATATTGTTTTTTATACGTAGCAGTATTTTCGAACGTCTGCCAAATGTTCCATCGAGAATCTTGTGACCAAGATAATTTCTGGCTGACGTAATCATAATCAGTTAACTGTTCATCCTTCACGCAATAGTTTTGGGAATTATTCAAGTCTGCGCTATCACAACTATATTTGCTTACGTTATACCCGGAACTAAAAAACGAATCCAATGTTTTAAACGGCAATATCTTTTCTTCTGTTATAGTGAGTCCAATGATTTGGTTTTTGTAAACTTCCCAAAACAATAAACAGGAAAATGTGAGCACTATTACGAAAACTCCTTTATGCTGAAGCTTAACACCAGAGCATGATAACACATAAAATGATTCAACAAATTGGTGTATAAACCGATGGGCTATTTCTAACAATTTGGTAAGTCTAGTACACATTGTGAAGTATATTGTGATAACGAGCCATAGAAGAATAAGCATAATCCAGCAATGTATTTTGATTGGCTTAATAAAAGTGTCGTATCCTAATTGAGACGTTTTGTTTCTAAGGTTATAGTCTACGCAGTAATGATACGTCCAACCAGAATAGTACTGTAAGTACATGCCTTCGTACCACGAATTCCTAACCTCGGACGGTAAAATATCGTTCGAGATAAAGTTGCTACCGTTAGCGGTTGAAATTTCGAGAAAAGTGATATTATGGATTTTGGCTAGTTCACTTGCCAGCATTTGTTTTGGCCAACAGTAATCAGCGATGGGCATATTGCTGAAATTGTGCGTTTTGTGAATCAAATCACATGTAAATCTTTTCTGTTGAATTTCTTCGTAAAATAGATTGGACGCGTATGATATGAATGGAGGGATTTTCCTATTATGAAGATTCCAAAACAAGATTTTGTGTATTTTTAAAACTTGATCTTTGTTCAAATGTTTGAGAGCGTGGAAACTTTGGTTTTGATTACTTTTAGAATGAGAACAGAGATTAATGCCCACAAGAATCGGGCCTGACACGTTTTCTGAATACCAAAAATTCAGGCCAATATTTAGAGCTGGGGCTGTTTAGAAATTCCGATCGGAGTTTACACTGAGAGTTTGTTGAACGTTCTTGCTCATTATGAGCTTGTTTGGAGATGGTACGGTAGTGAATTCGTAATACTATTGTGCCTGTGTTCATGTAAATATTTACTGGCAAAATTTGTTCTAATTTTTCTTCAACGCTAAATATTTGAGTTGATTGAGCCAATATCATGCTAACAGGTTTACAGTAACGATTAAGTAAATAATATGTGGGTTTATTAGAATTTTGTCTTGTGAGCATTATTTGTTGAATAAAATAGCCATTGTTGTGACCAAAAGATAGAGATACATTACCAGTAAAAAATAAAACGACGTTATCTCCGTTGTTTATTAATTGAGAAAAAAGAGATTTAAAAATGTCAACTTGAGACTTGCAAGCAACAATTATTCCCAAAAGGAGAAAAATATTCCGAATGATTGACGCCATTTTTAGCTGGACTGTATAAACAACTAATATTTTAAAGAATGGCCCAAGTATACTGTTTGTAGTATTCGTTTTGGGCAATCTGACTACTTTAGAATTGCTTTGTTTTTGGGTTTTGAGAGTGGAATAATTTGTTAGGAATTGACATATATAACTCTTATTTATATACACTATATACTAGCAAAATCCATCAGTTTTAGCTTTTATTGTAGCTCCTTGTTTTTGTTGAAACTTTTTTAAAAGCTTTACCAAGTTAGTTATACTGTTTTCATAACACGTATAATTAATACCTGAACTATTGTAATCTATAAAATTTAATTATCTATAAAATATTGTTTGCGATAGAGTTGAACTAGTGTATGTTTTTTAAAAGAGTTTTTCACCGATTTGACCTAAAAGCAAAATATTTATTAAGAGTACATTCATACTGTTATTATAATCTAAATAACTCAATTTTATGTGCGGTTTATCTCAGCGTTCTAAATGAATATAGATCGAATGGTTAGACTATTTGAAAAAAAACAAAACAATAATATGTTACTTACATTTTACTTGAATAACCGGAATTACTTGAATAGTGCTTGAAAATGGATTTAGTAGATTTATAGCTTGTTAAAAACTATATTTTTGAAGCTTTCTAGTATCTCAGTATATGAATTTAAGAATGCGTTACGACAACTAAATAAATCAACTTTTACTTGGACTGCCTGTTCTTTAATCATAAATTTGATATATTAACATAACATTAAGTTCAATCGGCTTTCAATGACAAAGATTTATGCAGTTAAAATATAAAATAGACAAAATGTGAATTCATATTTACATATAAATTCGTAGATATACATACATACATATATTAAGGAGTGCAAAAACGATGCACATGAAAGTAAATTTTTTGGAAGTGTATTCGTATCTAATTTTCTTCTAAATTCAGTACAGCAAAATTAATTATTACAAGTAAACGAACCATGGTAAATTTACAGATGGTTAACTGCAATTGCGTTTTGGAGTTGGGGATTAAAATCATGGAGGCTTTTAATGTTTTCGATTGGCCATAAGGGCTATTTTTGGTCCAACATTAGAAAAAATCTATTTCTACCCAGTTTTGTTAAGCTGACCAAGGGTAATAATCCTATCAAGGTTTCACCTCAAACGGACCACCCTGGCGAAAAAAAACTTGGATTGATAATGTTCAAAGTTTTGATCTACACGAAAAAACATGTAGTGGAAAGATCTGGGCATAAATTAATACAATTTTTCAATAAGTCAATCAATTAACACTTTTCTTTGTTCGCAATGACAAGTTTATAGTTTTTGATAAAAACGAACACATACGATTCAAAGCGAATGTCGAAAAAAAATGTATGTGAAGGGACGAAATTTGAAAAAAAAGATATGAGGTATTGTAATGTTAGAAAAAATGACCTAGAATCGACTATCCACTTGACGATCTGCGAGTGGCGTTTTTTGAGTTCCCGTGTGAGTAACGCAGTTTTGTCGACAAAATCAATTCAATACTAATGTGACGTATCAAATAAAAAATACAAATTCAATCATTTGGATGTAAATGGAGCTTATCTTTAGGTAACGTTAGTTTATCTTCAAATTATACACAGCATACAATAATCAAAAGTAGAATTAGGTTTAATTAAATTGCAATGACTAACATTTTAAATGAAGTTGCAATAATATACATTGCATAAAGATTTGAATATCTTTACTACATCAGAATTGGACTATTTGACTGGTCAATTTGCAGACACTTGCATATAAATATTGGTTTAAAACTGAATCTAGTTTAAATGAATTATAATAGTTGACCAGAAAACTGACATTGCTCGGATTTTAATACTGACTAGTCTGTTAACTAATTATTGCCTACGAATCGTTGCTTAAAACAATCTTGTTCCTAACTTATAATTTCTCGGTTAAGAAAAATGTCATCACTCCAATTTCTGGTCAAATACAAACTAAAAAGAACGGTTAAATAAATCTGGTATTTTAACACCATCATTTTAGTGTGTGCTTAAAAACGTTTTTAATCTATTTTAAATACGAATGAAATATAACAGCTTATTACTTATTTTATTTCATACTGCTTCTTTTTGTACAAATTACAAAAAAATATCATAACGTTTTATCAGGTAGTCAAAACCAATAATATTAGCATATATTTTCATTAAATTTTACAAATTCAGAGGATTGTTTATATTTACTTGCTTGACATAAATAAATGTAATATACACCTTCTCACATTAAACTCTACTAAATGTATCGGAATAACAATATTCCACTTGAATCTCGCATAAAAAGTAATCAAATGTGTTTTAAATCGTTTTAAATAAGACGATATTTCCTCAGACCCCATATTGCAAAACCTTGTTAGCCATTCTATAAATAGTGCAAGGATAGATAAACAATGCAACGACAAACACAAAATAATAACTGACCATAGTTTGCTTAGATTTATAGAGTTTGCAATCTTTTCACCAGCTAAATCCAAAAACGTGTCCTTATTTTGATTAATTTCTGCATAAAACGCTAAATCGTTCCATTTTGTCATAAATCCACCTTCATGTATTTGCTCTACCGTTTGTACCATCCAATATCGATTATTAGTTGAAATGACCAGAAACCACGGCAAAACGTCAATCTCTTCTTTTACGTACATACACTCATTGCCAAAGATAGGCTTATACTCTGCTGAATTCTTGTATTTATACCACAAACCCCATCGTGCTTGTTGTAACCAACCAACTTTTTTTCTAATGAAGCCTGAAAAATCCCACGGATTCAAGTTGTATAAAATTGAATAGTAGTATAAATCCTGAGACGAAGTGTTAAAACCCTCACAAAAAATTGTATTTTTGGGGTGTTCATTTAAACGGTACCCGGACGCCAGAAAATCACAAACCTTATCAAACGGTTCAACTTTGTTTTTAGTGATGGTAAGGCCCATAATTTGTTTTGTATAGAAGTCGCACAACAAAAACCCTGAGAGGGTTATTAGTATAAACTGGCAACTTATTCGTTGATTTTCGAATCCAGTGCTTGCTAACGTAAAAAACGTATCAAGCAATTTTGAAACAAATTTGTAAGTTAACGTCAAAACATTTACCCATTTTATTTGAAAAGTGTTCAATAGGGCAACAATTAGCCAAGATGTGATAAGAAGCATCCATGATTCAAAATCTAAAGGTTTAATCCAAGTGTCGTACCCGAGTTGCGAAGTTTTATTCCGTGTCTTTGTGTTAGCACAATAATGAAAATTATACCCGGAATAGTACTGAAGGTACATTCCTTCGTACCAATCTCCTTTTAGATTTGTGGTTTCGTCATGAGCCATGAAGTTGTCTTCATTAAGCACACCAAAATAAGGATCAATGTCAACGTACGTTACATTGTGAATTTTAGCTAGCTCCCCAGCCATCATTTGTTTTGCCCAACAATATCGAGCTTGTTTCATTAACCCGTATTTACGATTTTTGTACGCTTTATCACATGAAAAATCTTTGGTTAGGCTTTCCACTTTAAATAGCCTATTGGAGTGTGCTAAATTTGCAGGAACATTTTTGTTATTGGCATTCCAGAAAATACTTTTATGAACTTTGAGTATTTCCGTTTTGTGGACCATCAACAAATTAAAGATGTATATGTGTTGTGGAACGCTTAGTGTATTAAAGCAATAACAGTTACAAAATATATTTGCACCGACCAGTAGACCAAACTCAGAAAAAGTCCATACTGCTTTAAGAGACGGAGTGTCTGTCATCTTTCGGAAATAATGTTCTCTTGAAATCACGTCATTATATGGACAACTCGATGCTATATTTTTATGTTTCCCGATATATTCAATATGTAAAACCACTGTATCAGTTGCTATAACGAGATTTTTTAATGTCGTCCAAAAGCCTGACTTGTGTGAAGTATCGAAGCAATATGATGTTAGTAAAACATTAGCGGGTGATATATATCGACTGAATCTATGCCACAGTGGTTTTGAATATTTATTTGTTAGGACTATTTGTTGAATAAAATGGCCTTCATTGTGAGAATTGAATGGGTAAATGTCTCCATAAAAGTGCAATACTACATTATCACCTTGTTTAATCAATTGGGGAAAATAGTCTTGGAACAAATTTGAAGAACACTTTGAAAAGTTTAAGTACAGTACGATAAGTAAAAGAAGATATAGGGCCATGTCTAATATCGTACTTATTTTTGTTTATTTAAAATCAAATCCTTCAAATGTAGATTTAAAATATTAAATGAGATCAAAAATATTTCTAAAAGTTTTTCATGTAACAACTATTTTACGCTAGTATTTCTCTTAATATTTGTTGTGTGTATGACTAAACTATATAACGACTTAGTTTTACGTTATATTTTAGACTAAACGTTGTTACGTTTCACCTGAAAACAATATTTCTTTTAGTTTTATAAAGCTTAAACCAACACATTTGACCCAGGTTGACCTGATCTAGATAATTTATCAATATTTAATATCATTTAATGATGCAAAATGGTTCGGGTTTCAGAAAATACAAGTACTTTTGAGTTAAATAGTTTTACATGCAAACTGATGAGAATTTTGAAGAAAACTTAAAAGTGTATGAAAAGAATATTACACTCTTTATGGATTGGTTATATCTTTACAAATGTAAATTTAAAAATTAAGTTTGTACTTATGCTTTACAAAGCTCAAATGACATTAAAGAAGTAAAGAAATATTCGGGCCATGTTGTTTATCTGCTTTAGCCCATGTTATAGGTCATACCATGCATAGACATTTTGCAACTTTTTTTTGATTTGATTATTTTTGTTAAGACATTTAATAAAATTAGCGAGGAAAGAAGTACCTTACGTGTCGCGTGTAACGATTTTAAAGTTATACTTATTAACTACCGAATTGCGAAGCACGGTAGTTAATGTTTTTAACATGTTGTCTGTCCGTGTGTCTGTCTATGTCTGACTGATATCTCAAAAACTACTTGACCGATTGACACCAAACTTGGTACCCAGCTTTCTTAGGTTAATACCTCTTATGGGATTGAATTTCAGACCCTCAGGTCAACATTGACCCAAGATATGGGGGTCAAGAGATCCCCATCTATTTTAAATGGCAAATTTATTTTATTATTAATTCAGACAATATGAAACAAATAATGAAGGCAACTAAATCATACAATTTGAAGTCATGAGAAAATGTCAGAAAACACCGGGGCAACTTGAGAAAATGTCAGAAAACACTGGGGCAACTTGAAAAAATGTCAGAAATTACTGGGGCAACTTGAGAAAATGTCAGAAATCACTGGGACAACTTGAGAAAATGTCAGAAAACACTGAGGCAACTCGAGAAAATGTCAGAAAAGACTGACGAGACTTGAAAAATGTCGAGAACGGAGTCATAAGCGTCGTATAAAGTTCACAAGTGCCATTTAAACACAACTACACACTACAAACGTCGTATACATCTACTCATTCGCAATTCGGTAGTTGATTTTCAGAGTTTTTACACTCTTCTAGTTCAATACGCTTTATGTATTCAATTTTAAGTAAATCTCATAGTCTTTCCTCAGTTATATACTAAATATAATACTAGACCATGCTAACTACACTCTGTTCGGAAATTATAAACTCACCCTTGACTTTTGAAACAAAGTCTGATATCTCCTACACATTAGTGTGCCACAGCCAAATACGGCTGTAGGAAGAACACCCATCTTATGTTGTTCAAGGTACATCAATATGTGATCCCTAGGCATACCGCCTTGAAAATGGGAAGCACTTTTTCGGACCGTGTCAAAACTCCCTTGTTCGGAAATTATAAACTCAAAACACTAATTGAAGAACTTGTTC
>JAQIWN010002946.1:0-14271 GCA_034699025.1 Entomobrya cf. arborea Gr-Col-00668
TGTATAATAATTTTGTTTGTTAAGTGTTAGTTTGAAAGAAAAAGTGGAAATTCATATAAAACCGAACTAGATAAATCAAATGCACAAGTTACCTCCCTTTTATACCTTTTAAAAAGCTTTTAAAATAGTGGTATTGAGCTATTATGTGACTGGTCTTCTTAGAAATTCAGAACAATCAACGATTCTTTTGTGAGACTTTTGAATGAAGAACACATTATTTGATTATCAAAATATATCTTAACGAATACACCACGAATTTCTAGTAACTAAACTAACTAACTAACTAAACTAGTAGCTAAAAACTGTCTCGGTGTCGTTGCACAACTACTAAAAGCCAAAAAGTTAAATAGCGGTACAATAGAAAGTTTAGATTTAACATTTTAAGACATCTGTATTGCATTAAAACATATGTTTTTTTTACATTAGGGAATTGAACTCTTGAATTTACATCATATACAAGAAAGTCCCCTATAGACTGCCTATCGAGCATTTTGCCTCTTTAAATTCATAAAATGCTCAACAAAATTTATTTCCAGACTAAGCGTATTTATAGTTGGTCTTAAAATAATATAGTTCCCTAAATAAATTTGTTGATGGCTTAAAATTTTAATTTTAATGATTTGTTGGAATTTTATAGGCATAGATGTATAGATCCACAAGATCAAAACAAAAACAATCTTGCTACATTTTATCAATTTATTTCAGTGTGGCAGTTCCAAACGAACGAGATGTAAAAAGGAAATACCATTTAAAACGTGGCTTCATATACACAGAAGAATATATGAAGTTTGTAAATATGGTAGTACCAGCAATATTAAATGCTAAACGTTTAAAAAATCACTTAAAGATTTGTTTGGAGGTAGTGTTAATAAGGATACATCTCGAGCGACACATGTTTCGTCATTGTTGTATGGCGAACGAATAAATATAATAGCAATCATTTTCATTGAATTGAATACTTGTTATTTACAAAAAACAGTTTAATTCTCTAAGAAATAAATTTTAACATTCTGTGTTGATTTTTCTTAGATTTACTAAATACTAACGAATGATAAATAAATTACATCAAATACACATCGCGTGACCTAACTGACAATTAAAGCTTAAAATTTAAAGTAATATTTTCTAAGTACCAACTAACTAAACAATCAAAAATCTAACAAATTAAGTTGTTTTCTTCGTGTTTGCTCTATCATAGATTAAGTTAATTAGAGTGTTTATATTTTCAAATATTTTAAATGGTAAGCATGTTTTTGCTTAAACCACTTACAAACAAAATGATGGATTGTTTTCAGAGCTTTATACGATAAAAGTCACACATTAACTTCGTTCTAGCACTTATGGTAATTTAGAAACAGAAAGAATCAAGATTTGGTTTTAGAGGCTTTTTCCCGTCTCATGAAGTAACATATATTTGAATTTGAATGGTAGTGAAATATATTATAATTTGGATTTAATATTGATATTTTCTTTGCTATGCTTTTACATTAAAATGACTTTGAATGCATAAATGCATGTATGCAGTTGTTAAAATAGGCGATTTATATTGTAATATCATTTGTTGAATTGAAATCATTTCATGATCATAAACTCTAGATTCTTATTCCCTTGCGTTTACTATTATTATTCCCTTATTCCGCATCTCTTTTTTATAACTGAAAAATCTGCTAACACGGCAGATTAAAACAGTTACTCAAATTATGACCGTCAAGTTCTAGGGACTATATATGTTAGATGTTTTATATTAGATTTTGTAGCATTGTACATTATAACAATTTACACCTTAACAAATCTAGCAACTTAAATATACGAGATTTGATAAAAATTCCATTGTACCTCTACGTTCCATATATTTTATATCATTATCCATTTTAAATAATGTATTATTTAAAGTTGTTACCAATATCATATCTGAAACAGCGAGCATCTTTTCAGTAGTCCTGTTATTTGTAGTTTAATATAGTAGAAACCAATCTGGCATATGCATATTTTGGCAGAAGAACTAAAAAGTAGCTAAACATCAATTTCAATTCAAGTTTGTGCTCGCTTCCCCCACCCAACCTTTTTCTTCTTCTTTTCCTCCAAAAAAATTCTTTCGAGCAAAGTACGTGGCAAAAGTAATAGCAAACCCCTTTAGTGATAAATGTTATTATGTAAGCCAGAAGATCCAGATGAAAAATTGTTCCTTTGGTGTTTCAAACATAATTTTTTCCTCTTTCGACCTGTTTTCACTCGATTTAATAATGAATCTGCTGATGTGAGTGGGAAGATCACTACTAAATCGAAAACCTTAGGTTGTTTCTCATATTTTTTATGCATACCTTCAAAAATTTTTTGATGTATCCTCTAATAATCTCAATCAAGATTTCCTTATTCCTCTTAAAAAACCAACAGTTATAATTCTTCGGTAGATTTGAGGGTTAATATATCATTAAAATTTGAATGGTAGTTTTATACTCTCAATGCGTTTTCGTGCAATATGTTTTGTATATATTGAAACAGAGGAAGTCATTTTCGAATAGCATTGGAGTCATATTTCTCCATGTATGCTTTGTTTTCCTCTGCATATCTTTAAGCCTCTTATGGGTAAGTAAATCAAATAGTTAAAACATGAAAATTTTATTTTCCCACATTCATGAATTTATTATATGCAACATCTCATGCATGCAATTAACACTAACAAAGTAAACAGCTTTACTGCCTAACATTTGCAAAGTTCTAAAATAGTGATTTTGGATGATTATATGCAATGTGATCACGAGCTAAGAATGTACACTAACTTCAGTCACCAACTAGTCTGTACTCTTATGTTATGATAAGACATTCTATGAAAGTGTAAGATGCTTATCTGGTAAAAACCGGGTGAACGGAGGTATACACTGAGAAGTAGGCCCAGCCTATGCGGTAATAAAGCTGTTGATGGTCAGGCGGTGGGGGCTGTAGATCTAACCCAAGCATGTAAAAATTCCTAAAAAATCCTTCCACATGGTCCTTTTTTGATGGTCTAAACAATAATTTCTTGAGGTGAAAATTGAGGTGAAAGCAGCTTGCAAGTTGGCCAAAATTAAATACGGAGAAGACGGTACAGAATGATAAACATAAAAAAATTTAAGTGTGCATGCATCAAATGATTCTATGTAAAATGTTCCCATAAAACATGAAAAGGAAATGGTTTTTTGTAAATCTCCTTCTACAAAGACAAAGAGGATGAGGAGAGGCAAGAGTAGAGGAGGAGACTATAATCCACAACGCCTTGGAAGATATAAAGCAAGCAGCAGCTGACCTGGAGAAGGCGATGACCAATGCAGCGGATGGCAAAGAGCAAAGAGATTAATGGTGTCAAGATTAATAGCATCCCAGTTTTAGGTGTAGTTTGGTCAGACGAAGGGAGCCTATGAATTAACAAGGCGAAGTCACCAGTGGAAGCTACCTGGGGTATTTTTGATAGGGTTGGTGTGTCTGTATTAAAGAAGAAAATGCCACATTGCCACCTAAGCTACACAATGCTGATACAAAAACGTGGCACACAATAGCCAGACTCTTTTATGATTTGATACCTACTCACTTTTTGTTCAGCATAACATATTTTTTTGAAGATGCGTTGTATGACAATAAAGTTTGAAAATTGTTTTTTACGCAAAAAGTAGGGACCCTTTTGTTTTTAAAAACATTATAGAAGTTTTAGATCCCTTAAAATGAAAAAATAAGTCAGTACGTTGACGTCAGGTATTTTTACCAAAAAACATTGTACCAAAAATAAGGCAGAACTCGGAACAAAGAACAACCGATAAACCTTAAAGTGACGCTGCTGTTCCGCCTGTTAATGATGACACGGTTCAAGCGCCCACTCTTATCTGTCCAGCAATCCAGCGGCGACACTACGCAGCCATCCATTGGTGACACTACACAGCAATCCAGTGGTGACACTACACAGCAATCCAATGGTGACACTACACAGCAATCCAGGGATTACTATACACAGCTATCCAGTGGTGACACTACACACCATACTAACGATGACACCAAAAGCCGCATCTGACAGATATTTTAGTAGTACTAAAAAATTCTAGAATAAAAAATTTAAAAAATTAGATTTTTCAGAATCAGAATTTTCGAATATTATAAGTTTGTTCGTGTTATTAAATTACTTTATTAAGAAACTTGAATACAAAATTTTGGCATTTGAAGCATTCATCAAGGAATATAAGGTAATTTTTGCAAATAGTATTTAAAGCTTTATCGTAAGATTTAATAAATATAATTTACATAAATCAGAGAAGAGAACGTTGATTCGGGTTAGCATTTGCCAATTTTAACTAATTACAACAGGTGTCGCCCAACTTTAATGATATCCCTAAATCCTTTACGTGGTCGCGATGATTGCCCTGAGTTCGAAAACCTGCTTTCCGAACAGCTCATAGCTATTAGACTGAAAAGATTGTTCTTTGCACTTTCACAATGCCTTACGCTAAGGTGTCACCAACTGGCGAAATGATTACTTTAACTGTTAAATAAAAACAACACCACAGTTGCTAATTATTTTTAACTATCTATTAAAAACAAAACAATAATTTGTTCCCGACAGCAAAATGCTTGTCCTCTCACGAGGCTCACAAAAAAGTGCGTAATGAATATTGAATCTAAAAATTCTCCGCCGCCTTTGCCTCCTCTTCCACTTCTTCCTCGACCGGTTCAATCCTGTCTTGCTTTTTCTTGCGTGTGTTGATGGTCAGCAAGCAATTCCTCCTCCTCTCCTTTCCCGGCAATCTCACTTTGCCCTCGTTCTCGTTCGCTGACAACAGGATTAATGAGGACTACTGAATATTGGATTGATTTATGAATTAAGGACGAGGAACTAAGTGAGAATGACTTTTTTAAAGACGACGGTGGCGACCACCCGGAACCACCAGGCAACGCACAAGACTAATTTAAAACTGAGAGATCGAAGCGTAATGAATAAAGTGTAAGACAATAAGAGTATTGTTATTCTTGAAATGGATCTCCTTCCGAGCGGATGGGAGTTGAAGGGAACCAAATGGTACAATACGTGTTTCATAGTTAACGTCATATAGGTTTTGTACTATTTGGATTCTTACACGTCATTCGGAAGGAAATTTCTTGATTTACAGGTATAAAGAGCTCAAAAGGAAAAAGGTATTGCGATTTATTAGCCCGAGAAATTTCAGTTAATTAGCGAAAAGAACTTTTCCCAAGTCAAAGCTGTTTGGATCAGTTGTATGATAGAAACAAAAATTTGTGGAAAGTAATCGACTTATGGGAAGATGGGTCTTTTTACGGTTTTCAGCCCTCGAAAGAATTTTTCAATTATAGAACTATTTAAATGTCCAACTTCTGGCTGCAAGTCTAACAGAGAAGTGCCTAGAGAGCTAGATTCTACGTATTTCATAACGTCATGTCAAAATGATTTTTCGGAAATCCTAAAGGTTGGAGGGTCTCGGAAGTGTAAGGTATTCAAGCAGGCAAACTCTCGGCATTGCTACAAAGCTAAAAACGATCACGAATGTGGTGTTTTTGCTTTTGGTCATGCTGGATTTAATAAAGGATTAGAGCCAGGCCCGCTCTTCCATGATTTGAAACTCCAGTATACTATGAATCTTTTCGGGCATGAGTGTCGAGTTGTGTGCTACATTTTGTCTAATAGTGTGCACTATAAATTGGTGATTGCGAAAAGTGGCCGCAAATATGTATACGATGGCCAAAAATCTGCAAATTTGCACGTTTGGAAACAACTTGACGACTGGTTCTCTATATCCACTATTTGGGTCACTCGAGAATAGCCCCCAGTTCACGCAATCATGGTAACTTTAAAACTAATATTGTAGTAGTAATAAGTAGTGAAAGCCCACTTTATATAACTTTTCTTACTTTAAATATTTTACCTTGATTTTCTTCAATACATAGATATCTAGTACTAGTCATGCGGTATGTTAACTGTCATCCTGTTCTAAATTTTAAACACATCAGTAGTTTCAGAACATCATTGTTCATCTGAGGTTTAACTTTATGGGTCTTCAGTTTAGAAACTGTGGTTTCATCTCCAAAATGACAATAAAAATCAGATTTTCAGGGCCTTTGTAATTGGTAACTGTTTAATTGTATTTAAGAAATAAAAACATACATAGTATTATTTACGAGGTACATTTATGTAGTACAATTCTATTTTTTGGATTAACAAGTAGGATTTTAAACGTAAAATAAAACAAAACAATTTTATAACTTTTATTTCAACAGACAGAAATTATACAAGTGAACTTAGTATATAAATAGTAATGATATTTTTTGTGTATGCTCGCCTTGTTTAAAAAGTCGAATTTTCAATAAAAACGTTGTTTTCTTCAGTTGGAGCCGTGCTTAATTGCTTTTTCTTCATCTTGGTTGTCATCGGAGTTGCAAACTGCACTGGATCTGACTTTAAAGTTTGCTTGGTATGCATAATTGCGGATGTTGGGGACTAAAATTTTAGGATGCCAATGTCTTATGAAAGATTAACCCATGTCAAAATATTTTAACGTACACTGTAATGTTAAGACTTTTTAAAGAAAAACATAACTTGAAACATTATACTTTGAAGCTTTAGAATTATAAACGACCAACAATCCAACGCTGGCGACACAATTATGAATTCAAAATATACTTCTGAGTAATAATTTTGTATTTAAAGTGTTAGTTTAAAAGAAAAAGTGGAAATTCATATAAGAACCGAACTAGATAAATCGAATGCACAAGAGACCTCTCTTTTATATCTTTTGAAAAGCTTTTAAAATAATGGTATTGAGCTGTTTTGTGGCTGTGTTTCTTAGAAATTCAGTACAATCAATGATTTTTTTATGATACGACAATAGAGAAATATTTTTTTTAAATTCAGGTAAGAACAATAGCTTACATGAAATAAAGAGCATGTTTTTTTGATTATCAAAATAAAATCTGTGTCACAAAATACTTTTGAATTTTTTGGTCCAAAGAAAAGATTCATTTTGAACGAAAATGTTACATGTTTAAACATTTTCAATTGCAATTTTAAACTTTTTTCTAGTGCAGCTAGAAACATTCTCGGTGACATTGCACACCTTTATGAAGCCAATATGTTAAATAGCCATATGCTTAGTTTAGATTGAACATTTTAAGACATTGGTATTGCATTAAAACTTGTGTTTATTTGCATGAAGGAATTTAACTTTTGAATTTTCACCCTCCACAGTAAAGACTAAGACCCTATAAAATGGCTCTAGAGCACTTTGCGTTTTTAAATTCATAAAACGCTCAACAAAATATATTTCCAGATTGTTCGAATTTATAATGATCCTTAAACAACAACCATTATTTTCCTAAATTTTAAAAATTGTTTAAAACTTGAATTTGAATTAATTGTTGGCATTCCATAGTCAAAGATGTATAGATCCACAAAATCAAAAAATAAACTAATTATGAAATAATTTTATTAAAATCGTTTTGGCATTTTAAAACAAATGAGATGTAAAAAGGAAACAACTTTTAATATCCAAGCTTCATATGCACTGTAGCATAAACGAAATTTGTGATTATGGTGGTACCAGCAGTATTAATTAAAAAACTTAAACATTAAAAATGACTTAGAGAACTTTACGTCATTTTCATCATAATACAAATACAATTTAGTCGATAGTTTAGTTGTTGAGATAGTGATCATGTTCTTTTCCATTACAAAACTGTTCAACTTACCAAAAATCAACCAAGCTTATAAATCTGTAAAATATTTATAAAAGTGACTTTGTACCAGTTTCAGTTTACAATTCTGGGAACAAACACATTTTTTGGTGACATCGTATGGCAAAAAAACATTGGCAATCATTTTCGTTGAATTGTATACTGGTTATTTACGAAAAACAGATAATTTTCCAAGAAATAAATTATAGCATTCTCTAGTGATTTTGCTTAGATTTTACTAAATACAATCGAATGATAAATACATGACGTCACATACACATCGCGCGACCTAACTGGCAATCAAAGTTTAAAGATTGTTTTCTAAGAAACGAACCAAAAATCTTACAAAAGAAGTCTTTGTTTCGTGTTTGCTTTATCAAAGTTTAAGCTAATTAGACTTTATATTTTAGAATATTTTCAAATAGTAAACATGTTTTTGTTTTTACCACTTACAAACAAAATGGTGGATTGCTTTAAAAGCTAGATTAGGTAAAATTTCAAAATTGATATTTGCATTAATTTATCCCAAAAGCGAACAAGATTTAAACGATAAACAAAAACAAAAGAATAAAGGACACCAGTACTTAATTATAAAACAAATTATTAGTAATTATGCTAAGGTAAAGCTGTTACGCCATGTTCAATAATTTAAAAGTTTATCGTAAATTTGTTTTGATTATAACTAAAATATAAACCAGACGTAATTCTGTTTACAAAAAGTAGAATAAACAGCTTTGTTTTGATGCAAATCTTACAAAAGAACAAATAAGATAATACAAAATTATAGCTTTATCACTGTTAGTTTACCCAAAATGGTATAATGAATTTACGAACTGTTAAATTTACACTTACAAAATATTCTAACAACAGAATTGTCAACTGGAACGGCGTCAAATATTTCATGTTGACTTTATTCAAGATATATCTCGTTTAAAGAACATCATGAATGGCTTCTAACTGGTAAACCATTCAATAACGTATCAAAATGACTTATAAAAGTATTTTAAATTTACTAGCATTCATATCCAATTTCAACAGTATGAAATTGCAATTGACACCAATCAGCTTTACCAAAGGAAAAAATCAACAATGGGTTGTAAGCTGTGTAGGTATTGAGAAGCGTAAAAAGTATTTGTGGGGTTCAATATTAGTTGTGTCGCTACTTATTTCAGTTTTAGAACTGTATATAAGCTTAAGTGATTCTAACTCTAGGAAACTTGTAAAAGTTTTATACCACTTGTTCCAGCTTATAGTAAAATCAGCAACTTACGGTACTGTTTGAATGTTTAACATAAAGTCTACAGAGATAAGTTGTCTGTTCAATTGTATTTGTAAGGAACAGCGTACCCCCACCAAAAATTCAATACATTTTAAAATGGAATCGTTTCGAAGGAAAAGAATATCAGAATCAAAATTGTTCGAGTTTTTAGTGCATTTATTTGCTGTAACATTTTTCATATTTTTTCTTCTACTTTTACCACTCGTTTCCTTAACCATTTCAGTTCTTCATGAAGATTTGTGTTTTAAATGGTTATTTTCATCTTGTGATTCGTGGGTGTTTAAAATATGTTTGTTTGCAGTAG
This sequence comes from Entomobrya cf. arborea Gr-Col-00668, assembly GCA_034699025.1. Classification (NCBI taxonomy): domain Eukaryota; kingdom Metazoa; phylum Arthropoda; class Collembola; order Entomobryomorpha; family Entomobryidae; genus Entomobrya; species Entomobrya cf. arborea Gr-Col-00668. The sequence goes on from JAQIWN010002946.1 coordinate 9,288, forward strand.
AAATGCTATGTGTTATCCCAATGTCGGCAATAACGCCATTAGGGTCTACAGCTGGGCTTGTTACCTTACATGTGATCAATTCAGACTTCAATAATTTATGGTAATTTCTTTAAAAAAAAAATTTAATGTTCGAATAAGTTTCGAGGCAATTTTAGGTAAATAATTCAATTTAGTTATGTTTATCTCAAAGGCTTATATTCAAACATCAGCGGAATTTAAGGGAAAATAATATACAATATATTGGCATGTTATTTCGTCAAGCTCAAATTTTAGCGACTTTGAGCAACAAATGCTTCCAAGCTTATCTTTGGCCAGCTAGTCAGTTTTATGGAGGCATGGGAATCATCGCACTATTTTATTCATTGATCGTATTTGAGGACCAATTGGGACCTTACGGGGTTGCAATCATTATAATTATTATGACTGGAACTGGAGCAACTTGTTGTTTCATGCTCGGAATGGGACGAAAAACTATATTGACCTCAAACAAAATTTTACATAACAGCAAAACGCGGAGTTGTTGGTCGTTGGTCACGTAACTTTTTCAAAAGTTGCCCAACAATTGCTATTCGTGTTGGAGAATTTCACAAAATGGACAATCAGCGTGTACCAGCCTTCATCAGATTCATATTACAGCGTACATTCTTTCTAGTTTTAAAAACAAAGTTAAGATTGGGAAAAAGGTGTACTGGAGGTATTTGTATCACATTAAATTAAAAATTGAGTTATTTCTTATTATTTCGTGTAGTAAAAATTTAACGTACACAAATGTCATAAAAGTTTCAAGGGGTTTCAATCGAGCAATCTGCATTATGGTGGGAGACGTCGTTGTGGCTGCTGCTTCATTTTTGATGGGTATGATATCTAAGTGTCTTCATCTTCTGTCAACTTAAGCTTGCAAAAATAAAATTTCAAGTTCTAAATTGGCTTCAAAACTCGAATAACGATCATGATCATACAGCAAGTTACAAAAACTAAGCAAATTACACTGAACTTTGAATGATCGGCTAATAGAATGAAAAATTAATAACGAATTAGTTACATGAATTAAAAAAGAGTAATAAACCATTTTTTAACTGATAATTCTATTTATAATTATTTTACAATTTTATTCAACATTCTTAATTCAACACCAAATCAAATCACATATAAATCCTCTTCTACTAAACTTAAAACCACTTACATATTTATTTTTCCTTTACAAACCTTCAAATGCTTTTTCATCCTACTCCTCAACTGAAAAACTTTCTCACAAGCCAAACAAGGATACATAATCCTCGGTCCAATAAAATCCGGTGAATTCTCCCACAGCCGATTAGCCTTTCTCCTCCTTTCCTCCATCCCCTCCTCCCCTCCCTCCACCTTCACCACCTCCTCCCTATGCGCCTTCCCCTTATGCCTCCTCAAATGATATCTCCTCTTGTAATTCATCTCACAAAATTCACACTGCCACCTCCTTTCATCCCCCTCCTCATGCTTATATTTAACATGTCTCTTCAAATCCTCCCCACTCAAAAAACTCATTCCACAATGTTCACAAACAAAAGGTCTCTCATTCCTATGACTCCTCAGATGGGTTCGAAAATGATGCCCTTCCCTATAATTAAACTTCTTTCCACAAATTGGACAAACCCTCCATCTCATCAGCTCCCTCTGGTGCACCCTTTCCACATGACCTCTCACCGACACCGCATCCAAATACATGTTCGGACACTGAGGACACTTGTACTGCTTTCTCAGTTCCCTGGGCAGGTGCATCTCTTCATGATATCTTAACTTGGCTCGTCCCTTAAATCCCTTTCCACATTCTTTACAAAAATAACTATCTTTCTCATTTTTAAATTTAAGTGGGCGTTCCGAATCATCTTGCTTCTTTTCATCCTCATTTTTATGGTTCCAATTATGTCTGATATGATGACCACTACTGACAGGCTTACAACATGTTTCACAAACCACTTTTCTAATTTTGTGAACTCCATTAGGTCTAATTAAATGTGTTCTGAAGTCCTTCTGCTCTACTTGGAGGTCACATAATGGACATGTTCGAAAAACATTAAAATCTACTTCAAAGTGAGATGAGTCAATGTGGTGGGCAATTAGCTGAAATAAATTGCTCCAGTTTAGGGGATCATCAGATGAGTAAATTGGTGAAGGGCATTGAGGTTCTTGGCATATTAACTGGGAATATCCTTGGGACACCTTGATAAGTGTGTGGGAGTAGAGTAAGATGTCGGGGGAAAGTATCCAGAATTTTTTATTGGCATTACTTTGTTGAATGTTTATAATATTTGGGGCTTTTAGATCAACAGTTGAAGGTGAGGTTGATGATGATGATGGTGACGAGACTAGGGCGATAATTGAAGACTTTGCCTTTAATTTATTTTTAATTTTTGACGGGGGTCCTTCCAAACAGTTTAGCTTCTCCTCCACATTTTTATGACGCCACTGGTGAGCTCTGTAATTATCTGAGACGTTTCTAAAGGGCTTCAAACAAATTTCACAGATTACAAGTTTTACACGGTGAACCCCTTGTTTTCCAACGAGGTGGGCCCTTAGTTTATTTCCTGTTAATTCGATTTTGCAAAGGGGGCAAGGTCTCTTGTAGGAATTGGCTTGGGGATTATTATGAGTTAAGTTAATGTGGTCAGCCATTTGGAGAAATAAATTGTGCCAGTTTAAGGGATCATCCTCCGAGGAATAAATGGGCGAGGGGCATTGGGGCTCTTGGCAGATAAGTTGGGAGTATCCTGGTGACACTTTGATAAATGTGGTTTGGTAGAGGAGTAACGTGTTGGGTAAAATTATGGAGAATTTTTTAACTAAAAGTTTTCCAAGTTTTGGGGTCAAAGAAGATTCATTGGTCATTTCAGAGGTAAGTGGTGGCGGCGGCGGTGGTGGTGGAGGTTTTGGTTTTGAGGGACGTGTGGTTTTGGACTTTGGTCCAGGACGACTTTTCTTGAATTTGGCGGAACTCTTTTGTCTTCTGAATTTTGAGGGAGGTCCTCCCTCAGTCTCACCTTTTTCTTGGGGACTTTTATGATGCCATTGGTGATTTCTGTAGTAATCGGTTACATTTCTTATAGGTTTCCAGCATATTTCACAGGCAACCATTTCAATGGAGTGACCTTTAGTTCCGGTGAGATGGTGACGGAAGGAGAGACCTGATGGTAGCTCGATTTCACATAAAGGGCACAGGCGTGTGGACGTGGACAATGAGTTGGACTGGTGGGTGGATTCAATGTGTTGACTAAGCTGAGTAAATAAACTGGTCCAGTTTAAAGAGGAATCGGAGAAAATTGGGGAAGGGCATTCAGGTTCTTGGCAGGTGAACTGGGTGTAGCCTTGGGAGACTTTGATGAGAGTATTTTGGTAGAGCAGGAGGGTGTCGGGGGTGATTATCGAGAATTTTTTGCATGGCTGGCGGGAGTAAGCTTTCTTGGGTAAATTGGCTGGAGTTTGTTGGATTTGTGTCGCTTGCTTAATTGGCGGAGCTTCATATTCCCAAGGATAATCGTCATCGCCATTGTCATCATCGTCATCAAGGTTACTTCCGGTTTCTAGTGGTGAAGGAACAAATTCTGGATCACTATCGGCATCAGCTTCACTGATTTCTGGATCAAAGTCTGTTTTGATATTTGGTTTTGATAATGGCAAGGATGTTGATAAACTAGTTAGTGAAATCCGATTTAAAATAACTAAGCATGGTTGGTATTCTTTCAATTTTTTGGAAGGCACTGGAACCGGTTGTTTGGTACTTTGTGGAGAAGGGCGTCGTTTCCGTTTTGGACGGCGGGGAGAAACAAGGTTCCTTTTAATTTGTTGTACAGGATGAATTGAAGATGAGGAAGGGGTGGTGTTTTCTCGAACAGCTGTAAAAAAACGATAAAAATATAAAAATAGGTAAAATAAAAAGTAAGTAAATGGGTTATAAAGTTAAATGTCTATAATTAATAATATTTAAAGTTTAGATTTTTAGCTACATGACAGCAGTTGTTCCCTTATTAGTTCTAAGCTATCCTGGTCATCAGGAATTTTCAAGGGATCCTCTTGATAATCAGATGGAATTGATGCCACTAGAGAAGTCTTCAATTTTTCCACTTGTTCCTTTAAACTGATCTATAATTTTATTTTATTAAAACTATGATCAAAACACTACTGTAAATAAAATGATCCAACAATTAATTTAGTGATTTATTTAATTTTTACCTCAATCTCATCAATAGACTGTTGTAATCTCAAAATTTCCTTCAACACTTCACCACAATTATCACAACAAGGTGACCTTGAATATAACCCAATTTTCCCCACAGCTTGTTCAAAATAAAACTGACTTTTAATCGTGTTCACATTACTTTTTAACAGTTTATAAAACAGTTGTAATCCTAATTGAAATTGTAGACACTTTTTGCTTTCCCCTTCTTCATTTTCACTTTCCTCATCTTCACAAATTATCAGCTGATTACAAATCAAGCAATTAGGTGATTCCTTCATCATTCTAATTAATTCTAATTAATACTCCAAAAACTATAGCAATTGATTTTATTTTAACACATTATCCTACATCAAAATATATTTTACTAGATACTTAAAAAATAGTTAAAAAATCTGTCTACTGTTTGTTTACATGTTCATTACCACAGACAGCACAGTGTAAGCACTCTGCTCTCTGCTGCTAGAAAACATGTGTTTCTGATTGTGTTAAACTTGCCGTGTAAAATCTACAATATCATCGCACCTGGTTACCGGGTAAGGAAGCCAGGACACAAGTTTTGTGAGTAAGATGAAAGTTTTACGGATGAAAAATTTCATGAGTATTAAAAATGTAAAGAAATATTGATTTTAGCAGTTTTGTACAACGGTAGTTAACGTAATCAGTTAAATATATATGCATATACTTTATTTTATTTTAAAATATCATCAATCAAATTATAACTTTGACCCAATTAATTTAAGTCGAATGCTTTTTGGTTCATACTTTCATACT
>JAQIWN010002947.1:0-14253 GCA_034699025.1 Entomobrya cf. arborea Gr-Col-00668
CACATACACTCACTCACACACAGGAAGACAGTGAATCAAGTTAGAAAAAATAAACTCAAAAGAAAAAAATATATATGGTTCGATTTTTTTCTTCTTCTGTTCATCTACTTCATCATCATCACCTTACCATTCTTACAGCAAAAAGAAAGTTTTGCTTTCCCAATACATTGGAAAAGAAGATTTAACGAAAAATAATAATTTTATTTCAGATTTTTTTCTCTTCCTTTCTCTCTCTGAACTTTCCTTTATTATTATTATTTTTCAATAATAAACACAGTCACGAACGCCTTAAACTTCAAAGAAAGGTTTATTATTTACTACTCGAGCTTGGAGCTAGTAGCCCATTCGTAGCCCACACACAAAAATCTGTTGATGATTACGTAATAACTAGTTAAACAATTGGAATGATTTTGTCATTTGTTGTGAAACATGACGTGTAAGATTAGATCTTTTTTTGGGGTTTTTTATAAGCTTGTTTTCGTTCTCCGTGAATATATATACCGCTACCACTTGTGCTGCAAATGTCAGTCACTTTCACTTTATTTAGAAGGGTAACAAAAAAAACTTATGCTTCTGTTCGTGATGGTGATATCGTTGCTGCTTGTCAATTGAAACTGATGTGATGTGAGATATGAGATATGTGTGCGTATGCTGGTTGATGTGTCTGCAAATGAATATTTCAGATCAGAACAAGGATGAGTGCTGCTGAAAGTTAGAGATGCGATATATTTTTGAATGGATTTTGTAGCAGAGCCGCATAAATCATCAAATGAGTTTAGTTTGTTTATTTTAGCGAACATGAAATAACATACATTTTATTTTTATAGCTTCTCCTTCAACCATACACGATACACAACTCATTTGATTTGAAATTGGGTTGGAATATTGACTTGTCCTGTTTTAAAAAATACAGAGTTGACAGTACAGAGAATATATTTTCGTTTTACATATCCCTGTTTACTTTTACAGATCCATAAATTTTTATTTTTTTTCTGGCTGAAAGCGAAATGTCCTCTGTCAAATTTGCAAAATAGCTGTCACTTGCACACACCCAAAAAATTCTGCATAAAACACGTTCTTCAACTCAACTCTTCATAAACATGACTTGATATACAATTTATATACATATTGAGTCAGCTTTATAGAAAACATTCAACAAGAAAATAAAACTTTCACTGCCTGACTGCTTTCACTTGACGTGACGTGTTGTGCTTTAACTTGTCGTTCAAAAAAAGTAAATAAAAATATTCTGCATAAAACTCTTCTCTTTCCTTTCATTTAATTTTTAGCTGAATCTTTTTTCATGGTTCATCACAACCATGTCCTGTTGTACTCTGACTCTTGTTCATCTGTCTAAGTCTGCGATGGTAATAACCTGAAGACTAAACTGAACACTACGAAGATGATGACAACGACAACATCAGCAACACCGACAAACCATCAAACTCTCAAATTCTCTCAAGCAACCTAGTCGTCTAGTCTTCTTCTTCGGCACAGGAAATAAACCCTCAGGACACCAACTTTCTCCACATTTTCCACTTTTCAAGGCATAACACCAACAAGCTTCTGTTCAACAAATACAACACATGATGACGATCACAACGTCGATGAACTCTCTCTCACAAGAAAAAAATCTTCTGCTCAAACCTTTCTTGGAAAAAATTCAAGTCAATATTTTCTTCGGGCTTCTCCTTCAACTCAAGACAACCCAAAACGTTATGCAAGAAAAATGTTTTATGGGTTGAGATAATAAGATGTAAATTCAGGTATGTATCATGTTATTTTTCCTAGTTTTGCTGGTGTATATATTATTTTCCCCAAAAGCAAGAGAGACACGATTCGGGAAAGAGAAGAAAATCAATTTTCTCCCTAGTTGGTTTTAAACGCTTGAGAAACACACACGAGAAGAAAGATCACATTACTTTTTTTAGTCCTTTAGCACAGCACACACGAATAAGAACACACGCGCTCACTCGCTCGCTGGCATCGAATAAGGACGTCAATTCAGAGTCAGTGCAGATGGTAAACTAAAGTGGTGCAGAAGAGGGGACACCCTTAATATACCAACACAACCAAGCAAACCAGCATAGCAGTATGCTTAAAACTGTGATGATAAAGCTTCAACTTTTTTCCCCTTTCACTGTTCTATACTCCAGCTAGCTGGTTCACAACAAGCCAAGCTAGGGAAGAAGAAGGCTAGACAGTTTGAGTGAAAGCCTTTCTCTCACTTTTTTCTTTCTCCGTCTAACTTTCTCCAGTTCTCTTCATTTTCTTACAAGTCAACTCACAACCTTTTCTCTTTTTTTTATTTCTCTCATGTTTCCTGGTTTGGTTTGCTTTTTTTTCTTCTGGAAGTAAAAAGCTTCCTCGTATATGTATTATGGATATGTATCCTCGTTATTTTTTCACAAGGAGACTGAAAACTAGGAAGAAGAAAATGATGATGAAGATGATGCTGATAATATTACCAAGATTACTATTATTATTGAAGAGAATAGAAAAGAAAGAGAATAAAAGAAGAAAGATGATGTCAGATGTAAGTAAAGAGGTAGAGGATAGTGTATACTCAAGCCAACCCACGGCACCAACACACACAAAAGGTAAAGATGTGGGATAGATGATATAACAACTTTTCTTACAATTCTCCCCTCTTTTTTTCACCCAAACTATTATTTTCCTTTACTTTTCTCTTTTTTTTTATTACTACGATGATCAGAGAGAGGTAAGTTGAATGTTAGCTGATCATGATGATGATGAGGATGATACACATAAGGAATTGGAAATAAAGGAAAAGTAAGGACACACGAGCTTGAGTAGAGAACTCCTTCAGAAAAAATAAAGTTGGAGACAACAATTCAATTGAAAAGAAGGATTTGGCCTACCTGGCTTTCTTTTCGTTGTGAAAGTGTAAGAAAAAAAGTGTGTGGTAGTCACACAGTCAGTCAAGTTAAGTCAAGTCAGAGAAAATATAGTACGTGCACTGCTTCCCTATTCATTTCACTTTTTGCGTTTCTCATCTCATATCCGTCCTTCTCAAGACAAGTAAGAAAAGTTGGTACATTTGCTAGAGTCATAGTTGTAGTTGAACTGATTGTGATATTTTTTTGTGAGTAGATAGCGTAGGGAGAGAATAAGAAAGGAAGAATCATTTACAAACAGACAAGAGGAGGAGATGAATTGGGATTGCTGCTACTACTGCTCTACAGTTGGAGTGAAAGATGCGAGAGATTTCAATCATCTGACTGTGAACTGAACTGAATCTCTAAACAACTCTGAGCCATGAGTCATAGGAGAGAGAATGTATACTTTGTATTTTGTATAAATGGGAGAAAAGTATCTGGAGAGAGAGAAAAGAGTTAACTACTTTCTGTGGGCGGTTAGAGATATCAAATATCATGAAAAACAGGAGCACTCACACAATTACAACTACTGCAGTGCGTATTATAGTATATACTTGCTTTTATATATGTGGTTTGAGTAAAGTATATTCATTGGTTGTGGTAAGATGTGATGTGGTGGAGATTCCAAAGAGAAAAAAAGTTTGAAGAGAGAGAGGAAGAATATAATTTGATATAGTTTTCTCGCCAATCTTGTCAAATATTTGCTTCTTATCGTCCAGAGATTCTAGAAAACTGGTTTGATTTGGTTTTTGTTAGTATTCCAGTGAGTATACTGTGTAAATGTAAATGTATGTATATTTGGAAGACATGCCGATAAAGATGATGATGTTGTTAGTCAATTTTCTCGTTCAATACTTCATCTTTCCTTTAATATTTTTTTTCTTTTTGTATTTATTCAAGTGTGGAAAGCAATGAATGACTTTATGTGAATATGCATAGTTTAGATGATGATGATGAAGATAGCATATATTTTTGTTGGGAAGGAGAAAGTTGTAAATGTCAATCTTGTCGTTTTCTTATTTTGTATGGTTTATCCATTCTCCTGCAGCTTCCTTTGAAGGCGTGTGTTGAGAAAGAAGCGGTGTTAGTGAATATCTGTTTTCAATGAAATATAAAAAGTAGAAAAAGGATACCATGTTTTTTCCTGATGAACAAGATAAAATTGAAGGTGTAAATTTTCTGGTGTAGTTGAAGGGGAAAATGGCGTCAATACTTGGTATTTTTGATTGAAGAGAAAGGTGACGTTATCTTGTATGGGCTGTCTTTTTTTTACATTAGGATGACGTGTATCTGCAAGAACAAATAAAATATATACTGGGTATTTTATTATAATGGTGACGTGATTAGAATTTGGAACATTCGCAGGCAATGAAGCAAAGGTTAGACAACAAGGATATGTGTACAGAGAAAGTAAAGATAAATGGTGGAAAAATTAGTTTTAATTTCGGTTCCCACTTTCCCACCCATTGGCATCCAGTTAGTTTTTGACCACTTGTATATAACATGGTATATTACATGAAAGAAAGTCGCAAAAAAAAAATGTATCAATGCACCAATACCGTGTTCAATTATAGCAGGTTTATTCATTCTACTAAAATACTTCTACTACTAAAATTGTTTCAGCAATGATGAATCCATCTAGTATTGCCCGATAATCGGTTTTTTTAAATAATAAAAGCCAACGTCGCATAAACAACCAAAATTAAATTAAGCTTTTACTTCGTGAACTTCAATAGCATCCAATATCAATTTGGTGCAGAATAAATCTAAAATCACATTCACCACACATTTTTTTGTTTGCTTTAACCAAATGCACTAGAGCAAGAACCTCCCAGTTCACGCACATCCACAAATAGTTTCCGTCAACGTCATCCAAACAACAGGAGCTGTTTTTATGAGTAAAAATGGATCTCATCTCATTAATATTTCATTTGACACCATTTTCTCCTCTTTCATAACAAATTCAAGTACATCTTTGATTTCAAGTAAAAAAGGACAACTTCTTCCACCTACTTTACTACCACTACCTTTCTACCTTTTTTTTAAAAAAAAAAGTTAGGCACTAAGAATTTCAAAAAAAAATTCCTGTCAGGAGCCAAATATAAATTAACACCTTTTTACTTCGAAACCCATGTATTATTCTCAACCATCATACCAGAGCACATAAATAATGTAGCAACGTCATTAAACTTATATTCAGCAGTCATCATCGTCATCCCCATCTTTACCATCATCATTTTTTAAAAGAAAATGAGTAGGCGATGGGAAAATGATAATGATGACTTAGATTTTCTAAGTATGCGTGGTCGAAACTGTCGGTTCGGTGGTGGTGGGAAAGTGGCAACTCTTATTATATGATTTGATATGGCAATGGCAACATATTACTCCCATTACCTCTCTCTAGTGTGAAGTGAGTAGAATAAGAGCTTATGAAAATTTCAACAACTTTTTTTCAACTTCTTCCAGTCAGCAACTCTTGATTTCTTTTAACGGCTGGCTGACCTGCTTCTTCCATCATTCTCTCTTATACGTATGCTATCATCCATTTCTTCTATAGCTTCTCTTACTTTTTTTTTGGCTTGTGTAACACACTTGCTCACTCTCCCATCCATTTGCACTCACTTGAATTTATATAACACAGATATGTTTTGACAAGCTAACTTGTTAAACCATCTACTATATAAAATAATAAAAAGGAGCTGTGTATTTAAAATGGTGTACCCTCAAGCTCAACCCACACACCTACTCACTGCACTTATCTGATCATCCAATTTCACCTGCCCACCTTTGGCTATATGACACCATCACACAAACACGTGTATTCGAAGAATTCTTCGACAATGTCATGTGATGCAATGATGTTCTCTATGAACGTTCCCTTTACAAAAATTCTCAATGCTAAAAAATTCATAAAGGCTGGAGGCGGAGGCAGAGCGTAATGCTGGTTCGGTCGGTGGTTTTCTACAGAATCCCATACATAAATTAATTCATATATTCAGTAGCCAGGATCCCAGCTTTTGAGTATTAACCGATTAGATTCAATGGGATGATGGGATAATCATCATCTTCGTGATCGTTTTGAATTGAGGTGGTAGTCGTCAAGTTACTTTATAACTTTTTTGGAAATCCCCAACATTGTACTGATCTCTCTTCTTCAAAATGTCCAATTTCAGATTTAATATCATGGCCGTCACTCAATTTCAGTTGCATGCATACATATTCATACACCACCATTATTATAACAGATCTAACGTCATCTTGTTAGCATGCAAATGAACTTTGCTTAAAATTACGAAACTTTACTGTCAACGCTCATAATGGACGTTGGGATAACAATAGAATAATCCTAATTATCAAAAACATTGCTACCAAAAAAATAGAGTATTTCTGGTACAACTGAGTAGTCTCTTTGGATGGAGGCGGAGGAGAGGCAAAAAACTTACACAACAGGACAGGGACATACTAACATAAAATTGAACAAAGCCATTGAATACCAAATGCCAATGAACTTTTCTCAACTAATCACCAACAGCTTCTCTTTCTCCAGTCAGTTGATTACGTTTTGTGTCTCCTCCCAAAAGGTTAAACGGTTTAACATGTCAGTCATTTTGATTGTGTTACTCTTTATCCAATCTATTCTTATGTAGTGATTGGGGGTGTAGTGGAGTTGCAGAGTCTTTTGGTCTTGGTCTGATTCTGCTTCCCAGCAGGAATCCACACGAGACGATTAAATACACAATAAATACAACTTTTTATTTTCTCCCAGATTGTATGCATGATTGTTTGTCATTTGATTTGCAAACCTAATTCCCAAAGGACCACAATACCAATACACATATATTATAGAAAGTTCTGGAAAAAAGTTGCACAAAAGCGTGGAAATTCGGTTTTTTGCCAATAAAATCTACATCTGCCTCAATGGACATGGACAAGCACCTAACAAAATGTATTTACCTTTGAAACTTTTGGAGAAAGCAATCAAAATCTTTCAACGACTCCAGTCAAAGAAAAATCGCCCTATTCCCCAATTCCTTTCCACCCACACTCCACCTTTCCCAGGTTTTGTCATTTCATCTCTACCCACACACATCAACTCCTACATTTATTTTACATACTTACTTGTAAATACTTACTGAACTGAAGTACCTAACTTTAAAACATTCTTTTTCAGACTATTCATTTCTATTCCAATAATAGTAAAAAATAAAAGGTTGGAGAAAGTAAACGAGCCTGTAAGCGAGCAGTGGAGAATACATGATTTATAGAAACTGTGACCCCAAAACTTCACGCTTTTCTATACTCTAAATGTAATGCTATTTTAAAAACTATTCCTCTATGTATCTTTGTATGCAAAAAAATATGTATTGGGTTTGGATTCCTCGTTTGGTGGTATGAGGTATGCATATGTAATGGGCTGCACACCTGCCAGACTGCCTGCCCATCTATCTATATCCAGAGGAAAAATTGCATTGCGCTTTACTCATCCTTCTTCTCTCTCTGCACCCATCACCCTTAGCCTTAAATTTAAAATGGTGTGTACTGTGTACGACGATACCATACCATTTAGTTCATACTGCTAAACGGACAATTGCTAAAAACAGGAAAAATGGGAAATGTCAAATGGGATCCAATCTGCCAATCTTTTAAAAGAGAAACGTTGAAGCTGCATATAGACCATGCATAATAGACCTTTCACGGAAGAAATTAAGAGGTTATATCATGAATATAAATTTTCACTAAAAAGATGGATTAACCCTTTAGCGACCTTACTTTAGGACACGGACACCAAATCAATGAAATCTCACGTAACGATAATCGCTCATTTTTTTGGGGAAAGAAAAATAATCGAACACGAGTTTGCAGAAATCCATGCATGTAAAAAAGGACAACTGGTAATAATGGCAGAAAGGACGGTCACAGCAGGAAAGAAACTGAAAAGATTTACTATTCCTGCCGACCAATGGATTGCTTCAATTTCAGAAAAAACTAACTAAACGAGAAATATACTTTGTTTCCTAAAGAAGAAAAAAAGATAAAAAATTGCCTTTCCCCTTTCACATCTTGTAAGACGAAAATATAGTTTATGTAGTTTAGGTATATTTCGTACATAACGTCGGTCGAGACTAAAGAATATATCGTGATTATGATGTATGGTTAGCTGACACAAAAATGAAAAGATAGTGTGTAGTAAAAAAGGAACGTGCGTGGTGTTGGTATCGGTGTCGTATGTGTTCTAGAGCCTTGAAATCGTTATACAAGATATATACAGGTATATAGTATTACACTCTAACCATGCAGAGATATTTAGTTTCTCCGTTCTACTTCTACTTGCCTGAGATTACTCAAGTATTTATGATGAAATATTGGAATAGCAAAAGACAATATATCACAAGAGAAAAGACATAAGAAAGGTATGGATTGAAGTTAATGCAGTAATCCTCTAACTCTGTTGAGTAAATTTGTTCGGGGTTTTCTCATTCTGTACACTTGTTTCTTCAGTGTACTGTGTACTACTCTTTTTTTTACAATTGCTTGAAAGTGCTCTTGGAAAAGTGCGTATTATGAATAAATAATACGAAGAATCTTGTAAAAAAAATGCGTAAACCTATTTCGAGGTACCATTAAATTCATAATTTAAGATACCAGGCAGGTTTTAGCTGAGAAAATATTATGCTGAGGTTGTGACTTTTGTAACTATTATTCATGTCTTACCAAATATCACACGACACACATATTCTGGTAAAAGCTGCCGTGTGCAACAACTCTAAATTCTCTAAAAGTTTTACAAGATCATATAAAATTACAGTGTGTGTACCTAGTGAAATCACAACAATGGTGAGTCATACTCGTGAGTAGTAGCATGAAGAAAATGCATATTGGTTTATAGGCATACACGTATGTATGCTATATCATCGTATTATCTTTTGCTAGAGGTTTTTTTTTAAAAGAAACGACTAAAATAGCAACGCAGGCAGACACCGTTACTCACTCCCAAAAATTCCGTTGTGTTCTGCGGTGTGGTACTAGGAAGTGAGCCACTGCATCTGAGAGAATACAGAGTAGAAAGAAGGAAAAACGAGGACAACCGGGAGACTAGCCGAGAGAGAAAAAGATATGATAATATTACTATACCCAAAAAAGAGTAACTTTTACTCTGTTCAGTAGTGTGCTTGTGGTAGTAATAGAGAAAGCACAGCAAACCAGCAGAGAAGAAGAAAAGCACTTTCACTTTTCTCTCTCTCTTTTCAAACGAACAAGAAGAGCATTCAGTTTTGTGTGTGTGGAGGGAGACTGGAGACCGAAAGAGAAGTGAAAGTGATGTGAAGTGATATCACTTGGTGGAGAGAATAAGGACAAACACAAAACTCTCTCTAGCACCAGGGTACTAACAACAAAGCTATTCTTTTCAATTCTGAATGCCAACAACTGTTACTGATGCTTTTATAGTGGAAGGGGAAAAAAGGCTATTTTTTCTGATCTCTTTCCCAACTCAAAATACCTACGTGCATAATATTGCAGTTTTAGTGTACACAAAGTCGGTGAGCTGTGGTAAAAAAATGAATATAAAAGAGTGAAAGTATGTTTTTTGTTGTGTCAGGGTAAAAGCAATGTAAGCATAAATTCTGAATCAACATTACAGCACAGCCGACACTGTTGGTCTACTTTGAGAAGTCGGTTTACTTTTTATTTCACAGAAAACTGTAAGTTTTATTGATAAAAAATGGCTGTCGATGGTTAAAACACAAAGGATCAAGCTCAGCAGCATTGAATGGCCATCAGATCAAGTCAAATGATCATAATAGCATCTCTATTTTAATTATTGGTTTTTTATCAATCCGACAGATTGTCAACACTTCCGGTCTTTATAAAGATAAATTTCTGTCTGTCTGTAACATGCATTGCAATTGCTATATTTTTTGGAGGTATCGACGAATGGTAATACAGCCACGCACATAAATATGTTTTGGAATGTGTACCCAGTAGCTTCTTTATTTTACTTAGGCTGCAATGCTAAGCCTGGCCCATTCCAAAAAATGTTTCCTTTTATTCCTCTTAATAGTCTTTTTTTGGCTGTTTTGCAAGAAAGTATCAATAAATGCCAAAATGTCGATACATTTCCCCAGTAAAGTGAAACAGTTCATTCATATCTGTCCACTGATCTTACATCTATCTACCTTTTCCCTCCCGCCCATCAAAAAATTCCTTAAAAAAAAAGATTTACCCTTTTCCCCAGAATTTTTCTATTTCACCGGATGCAGAATTCATTTTTCTCTTTTCGTGGACTCCTGTCCTGTTTTTTTCTTCTCTATTTGTACTTTTACCTTCCATCTAATTCTTAAGCTGCTTTCATTCCAGAAAAAAAACTTCTCTTTCAAATAATATTTATTACCTTACTTCACGATTAACCGACTGGTTATAAATGGACTCCACCACCACTTTCTTTAGTTTACTCCAAAAAACCATTTTCTATTTTTGTCTGCTAACATGTTTCTCATGTGCCCTGGGCCGTGCCGTGGCATGGCAGTAGTAACAGAGCAGCACGCATGCTTTTTTCATGGCTGTCGGATTTTTAGCAGAGATTTACTACAGCTTTTCTTACCGTTATCATCATTTAACATTACCCTACCACCACCATCATCATCATCTTCATACTCTTTGGCCATCCAACCTACTTTTCTATTTCCTATTTAGCCCAAATAATAAAAAATAATAATCCATTTTACTCCTCCATTTTTTGCTGACTTGACTTGAC
The DNA here is from genome assembly GCA_034699025.1 of Entomobrya cf. arborea Gr-Col-00668. Taxonomy (NCBI): domain Eukaryota; kingdom Metazoa; phylum Arthropoda; class Collembola; order Entomobryomorpha; family Entomobryidae; genus Entomobrya; species Entomobrya cf. arborea Gr-Col-00668. Next base: position 10,654 of record JAQIWN010002947.1, read on the forward strand.
TTTTTTACTAGAATGTCTCTCCAGCAGATAAAATCCTAAAAATAGCCAGCTAAGTTGTGCCGAGCTGCTTAGGCTGATTTTTTTTACTTTACATTGCAAATTGCAAGGCCATCCAAACAATAAAAAAAAGAGTCCAGCGGTCCAGAGACCTAGCCCGAAAAAAGACTGAAACTAGAAAGATAAGAAGTTAAGCTTGACCAAGGATAAAAAAATATCTAGCAGACCAGCCTTTAGCCGAATATAAATATCTTGTTATTTTTCATCAGAGAAAGAAGAGCAAAGTGAGCTGGTGAAGAAGGACTATAGGGAACAGAGGAAATGACAAGTCATGACATGAAACATCCAATCCTCTATAGTTTTCTAGTCTAGTCTAACATCCGTAGTATTAAGTAGCAGCAGCTGGCCATGGTCAAACCCTTTCATGATTGTACTTTTGCTGATGATGATGCTGATGATCCTTCCATGCATGCCATGCCATTCCATGCTGCTTGGGATATGTTGCTACATAAGCAAAAACAAGACAACTATATTTTCCATCCTATCCACCAACTATCCAACCAACCAAGCTAGAATCCTACTTTGGCAATTTCAATCTGTGCCTTTGATTCCACTGATGACGACGACGATGCGATGGTAAAAGAGGAATCCCCATACTTCTTAGTCAATTTTCCTCTTGCATGTCTTCTAGTTTTTACTCTCACGATCACATCACGACTACGACACACATGGAAAATGTTGGTGGAGGATAGTTAAGTAGTAAATAGCTGAGATTTCACATCACATCCGGCTTCTGGCATTTGGCATCGCTTGACTGCTGCTCTGCTTCTTTCTAGTTTTATTTTTATACCAAAAAATATTCCAGAGAAGTAGTAAATTCAACCTGCCGTCGTAAACTAAAAGTAGCCCGGGAGCCTACTAAATATTTTTTGGGGGTATACAGACATATTATATAGATATCTGCACTGAAATACGTAATTCTTTAAAAAAAATAGGAAGAGAGGGAATAGAAATGCATGCAGATATCTACAAAAAAAGAAATTGTGAAGGGGGGAATTAGAAGGGAAGTATAAAAATAGATTTTGTTAAGGGGTCGTTCATCCTTCATTTATCCCCACGCTTTTTATTACAAACACCAAAATTTTAAATCCAAAATAATAAATTACAAATAATTCAGTTTTATTTTCACTGCCAATTTAATTTAAATCATCAGTCAATAATAAAGTCATAAATGCTGTCCAGCCCCATATTTAACTGATCCTTATTTGAACGGATATATCCATCCCTTTTTTTCTCTGTATTTTTTTGCTCTCTTTGCCTCCCTCTTTTCATAACCCCAGGACATTTACTACGTGCAGAGTAGAATATTCCATATTCATTCATTCTATCTATGTCAGAGCAAGAAAAAAAACTGTGAATAGGCAGTGCACAGGCTAGACTAGACCAAAAAACCTAGCAAAATATAAAAAAGCTTTCTCTTTTTTCCCTCTCCGCATCATTTTGCTTTACTTTCATTCTTTTTCCTTCTTCCTCCAAAAAAAGTGTACTACCAGACCAAAGTACCACTTCTTTTTCTCTAACATGACCATGCAGAGAAAATATAGAAAAATGACACAAAAATTCCAAAAAAAAACCCAGAATCTCTCTCTTAACTTCTCTTCCTCTTTTTTTCTTGCCGCTTGCTGAAAAGAAATCTATTTTTTCTCCTTGTACAATCGTTATTCTTTCTTTTTTACTACAACATACATTTATACACAAGTCTCCTCGCGTCTCCTCCATTCTTCTTAGTTTATTTTGTTGGAGATCTCCCTCAGTGAATATGTATTACAATGACATATTTCCCATAAAAAGTGGCACTATCCTAAATTTCCTTACACACACTCTCAAACAACCGCCATTACTACTACTTCTACTACTACTGCATCGTCAGTTCACTTCAGTGCAAAGATATTTTTAGAATCTTCCAAAGGAAAGCGGAACACGCCAACAAAAAAACTATATACCTACATAATATTACTACCATACATACATCTTTTCCAACTCAACTGAACAAAAAAACTTTTACTATTTTTGGTCTACTTTTCTCCATTATAAAGTCTTATCACACCACCACCGACGACCTACCAACTTACCAACCTACCATCCAGACAATCAGCATCACAATTATTCCTCTAACTTTGCACACACAAACAAACAAACAACCGCAAAAAAATGTTTATAGGATAGATACACCATTCAAACAATAGGCCTCTGAGTCTCTGACTGAGTAATATTACAGTGTAGCCTTTTTTGTTATTGTTCCTTAAGTGTTACGAGTGCCATTTATAGTACATGTTGACCGTTTATACCCAAAGTACTTATTGTTATATACCCGCCTCTTATATAACTGCGTACTTTTTGCTGCGTGCATGCATTTCTTACTCTTTGCCTTGCTCCTTCTTTTTTTATATTTCTCTCTCGAGAGAGAAACAAGAGGACAAGAGAGGATGGTCTAAAAAAACACAATCGAAAAGAAAGAGAAAGCAGCGTGCATCAAGCATGCATTATAGTCTCAGCACAGCATAGTGAAAGTAAACTTGTGTACTTTCTCCATTTGTTTTTTTACAACATACATATTTTATGTTATGTACAAGTTTGTGTGCATTATGTATAATATGCACTATGTGTGGTAGTATGTTAGTATTTGCCTTGTAATAATGGAAAACTACTTTTTTTGTCTTTTTATACGTTTCTCTTCTACATTGCGTAAAAATTCTGCTGCTTTTATTCTATTCCAGTTTTTTCTCTTTGATATTCGGTGAACTTTTTTCTTCTTCTTTTTTTTGCGGAAAGATTTTTCCGTGTTCAGAATGTAGAATAAAAAGAAGAAGAAAAAAATGAAGCTCTAAGAATGCTTGTTAGGAGAAGGAAATTGTGATGGTGATGATGATGATGATGATACCGTTGTAGTGCTGCAGCAAATGATAGAAAATTGATATGGACTAAAATAGAGGGCGATTTGATTACGTTTTTTTGGGAAGTAGAGAATTTTTTCTTGGGAGCTTTCATAAAAATTTACTTTGACTTTTCTTAGCTTTTATTACAACAACTGTAGCTATTAGTAGAAGTTTTTTTTGTCTTTGCATTAATGTGCTTAATACGCTGCTTTCTTTTTTTGATTGTTTCACTCAAGACAGACAGAGTAAGTAGTTTTGGGAGAGGGGGAAAGTGAAAGAAAGCTTAGTATTATTTTTCTGGCTATCTTTTGTTTTCTCCCAATTCAGCTGAGTTCATTAAGGGATAAATTTTGATAGTGAAAGAGGAAAGTGGTAGATAATGAAGCATGTAGAATGATAGTAACAGTGGCACCAAGAATTGTAATATTGGAAGCGGATAAGAATAATTTCCATCAATATACCTATGAAAGCTAAAGAGCAAAGAGAATCTGCTGTGCTGGGAAATAATATTTTTTAGTAACGAGACCTGGGACGCTGGTATCTGGTATCTATAGTCCCTTGTATTTATTGTAGCTATTTTTAACGAGAACTACTCAAAGCCCTTTTTACAGATAAGCTATGGATGGAGTAAAAGGTCCATCCAAAATACAAGCTGTAAATATGCATG
>JAQIWN010002948.1:0-14248 GCA_034699025.1 Entomobrya cf. arborea Gr-Col-00668
GCTTACGACAAAGTAGTGTAAATGTACTATTTTATTTAAAACATGGATTGTTAATATAGAGATAAAAGCTTTTGATGTAAGCATAAGTTATTTTATAAGCCACAAAATAGTGTTACAAAATATGTTTTGCATGTCTATCAAACTGTCTGTTGTCTAGCTGTTACTATATTACGTCTGCATAATAGTATCATAAAATGATTTGAATTTCCATATTAGTAAAAATGGGTCTTAGTATTTATAAATACGCATCGGTCAAGCAGATACATATTCAAATTTAAATTAATATCATTTTATGGCTTTTGATATTTTTGTTTTTGCCTCGTGTCAAGTTATTATTAATTTTATTTATTGTATCATTTGACAATATATGTTTTACTTTCCCGGGTATATTTGTTAGAAGTGTTTTTCTGCAAATGAAGGTTTATTACGTTCGAGTGTTACGTACAAAGTAAATAAATCAAGGACGATACTAGTAATAATAATACGAAAAAAAAATTATGCCATGGTATAATTTCATTGTTTCTATTGTGTTATTTAGACGACCTAAGTCTAGTCATTTCTAGAGGGGCTTGATTTAAAAGCCTCATGTGTTTGGGCATTTCTTGTATTTTTTTTGAAGACAAACAGAACTTGTTTTGTGTCACAGTTTAATTGTTTCTCAAACCACAACCTATATCATAAAAGTTTTTGCAGCAACATTTTACAAATTTAGCATCAACAATGGAGAAAATACTTCATTCGACCAAAACAAGTTTTATTCATTATGTCGTAAGGGTCACAACTCTTGTCTGTTTACTATTAGCTTTTGTTCGTAGTTCCAACGAAAGCTTTTTCTTAACTATAATACTTCACCTTTACTTATTATATAAAAGCTACAAACATTGAAAACAAGAAAAGGCGTTTTCTTTTATTAAAGCTTAAATTTGAAGCAACTTCTGTAAAATCAAATTAATACTTATGGTAGCGTTATGAATAAAAACAATAAAGCGGAACATGACCGCATTGAATTATACTCAAAATATATTTGCAGCAAAAAATAAGTTATGTCTACTTGCAATATACCAATTGTAAACCTTGAAACATCAGCAGGTTGGGAATTTTCAATAAGACTCAAAAACCCAAGCCAGTTTTATTTTTGGTTTAGTAAATAAAGTTTTCTTTCAAAAGTTTATTTTGATTTCTTTTATGACAGAACGGCTTACTTATTTTAAAATATTTAGTACACATAAAAGCAACTAAAACTATATGATTATTAGTCCTTCTATATACATGCAATCATGATTATTAAAGCTTTTTGACTCAATGAAAAAGTGTGTTTAGAAAAATTGTATTTTAAACCTAAACTTATTTTTATATTTTAAAATGAATCACTCTGGTAGCGAACAAAATTTCAGAAACGAATGAAATGCACGTAATTATCAAACCTAATATCCACAAAAGAAAGACAGTAGTCATTTTATCTTCCAGTTTTAAAGACATCGTGGCAGCTCGTTCCGACCATGTAACTTTTCCAATATTATTCCCATTTCTTGAGTGAGCAGGTAGGGTCCTAGTTTCAGGAAGGCTATATTGTTCAGCGAACCAAATGCCATAAATTCCAGATTCTACTACATAACTGAAAATCTTTGTAAGTTCAAATTGATTAGTAGGTAAGAATGCATAGTATATTCCACCCAAACTTAGATCTTCCTCGCCAACGTAACATTTTTTCTGTTTATTTGTATGAGTTCGTAAACTTGAGTATTTCATTTTTAAATTTGTGGCGTGCCTTAAAATTTTCTTGGAGTATGTGACAGTTGCTACTTTACCTTGAACATTGAATATTCTATCCAAAAATTCATGGACATTTGAATTTCGAGCAAGTGGACTATTCGTAAGAGACGACAAAGCTAAGATTCCTGTACTAGCATTAGCACCTGGGTATTTCATATAACTTTGCACAGTATTATTTACAAGACCATGCACGTTTTTAGTTTCAAAGAGTAGAGTATAGTTTTGCACTAATAATTCTAAGAAAGTAGCAATGACCTCGTCCTTCTTTGGACTTATTATTCCACTTGTTAGTTTGCCTGTATAGAAATATGCCAACACAGTACAAACTGCCGTCCATAATACAAACAGAAACGATTGCTCTTCTGCTGTTGGTCTTCTGCCGGAGAGACCAGGCGAAAGCAGAGCAGAAATTGTTAATGTGAATTGTATTTTAAACGCCATTTTTTGTACGGAACTAAATGCCAGTGTGCTAACACAACTTAACGATAGTAAAATTAGAAACCAAACTGCCATTTCAAATGGCTGTGTAAAAACAGAAAACTGCCAAACAGATTCTTGGAGAACTTTGGATTTTGAGCAATAAAGAAACCCAAAACGCACTATGTCCACTGGTATTAAATTAGCTTGTCCTTTTGATTGTTTGTAATATTTCATTACATTCCGCCACTGGTTTTCAAAGAACTGAAGATCCGATAAAATGACAGGATGATGCATACCAATTTTAAGACTAGTTTTTTTAAGCTTTTCAAAATCTGGTCTACCAATTAATGTATAATTTAACTTGTCAGCTAGAATTTTTGAAACCACAATGGAACAAACAATGTTGCCGTTTGTATTGGTATAAAATCTTCGTTCTTTAGTTTGCTGTAAAATATCATTAATAGCTTTATTCCCGAACCCCCATCGACTATAAATAAGATACTGTAGCTGTTTCCCTAATGTAAAGTTTATTACTATTGCTATATTCAATAAACTCGCCAGTTTCATGATGATGGTCATAGTGAGTGAGAACGTTTTGGTAAAACAAGTGGTCACAATTATTTTTCCATATTCAACTTCACTAATGTAAGTTATCACAACAGTAACAATAAGGATAGTGAACTTGAAAGTCCGTAAAAGGAATATATCATGTATCCCATTACCTGCTCTAAAACCACACCTTACTTTTGGTTTGACCTGACTCACCTCTAAGCTGTTGTATATTCAAAAATAATAAGTATCTAAATTCACAAACAACAAGGTACAGTCATAACAAAAAGCACATTTTCCTTTTGTTACACACAAGACTTTCCAATGCTTGTACACACAATAATGCATACATTTGGAGTTGCATGCGAACATTAAAAGTGAAAGAAACATTTTAAATTTATATTAAATTTTCTAAACGAATAAGTACATGTTTGAATTTAGCAGTAAACCTTTCATTTTAATTGGATTTCATTGTTGTCTAGAATACATATTGTTACAGATATATCACTTTGAATTCGGCAATGAATCTAAAAAACTTGTATTCGTTTCAGAAAACTATTTCAATGTCGTGACAATAAACAACAATGCCTTAAAAAATTATTATGTATGGAGATATAATATGCGCGTCTAATGATTTTCATAGCGCATACGTAACATATAATTAATTGCTTCCCATTCATTCAATTTATTTACATAATAACTTACCACTGTAATAATATGCTATAAGCCGACTTTGATCTGGTAAATCGATACTGTGTGAGAGCAAATAGAACTTTTTGACCAGTGAGTTAATTGAATTAAATATTATTTACAAAATGCCTTCGGAAAAACTTGTTAGCTGCATACAAATGTAATTGACGTATAACCCAAAGTTCTTTAGTCAGGGTCATGCAATTCATTTAAAACTATTGGCTATGTCTTCACATTAATATGTTCCTGTCCTGAATATAGTCACGTTTCATACGTCTATGAAACAATATGCATCTAAAATGCATTAACACACAATACATTCATGTCGATATTCAAGTATAATCATTTAAAAATAACCAACGAATAAAACTAAAGAGCAGGTAATAAAGCATTCTGTTCAATTGCATAGTACTAATATTTAACACTACTGGAAAGTTGCATGCATACATCTTTCAATCCAGAGTATAAACTTAAACGGAAGATTTATACCGATAAGAATTAGTTAATCATTCGTATATTTAAACATAAAAAAACTGCAGCATGCTTCAAAAAATTAATGATATAAATTTGTATTGACAATTTAGCAATTAGGTTCGACAAATGTAAACATCTTATGTTTGACTTCGACAAATAATTTTATGTTATATAAATTAGTCTACCAAAGTTCATATTTCAATACCAATATGTTGCTTTGAACTATTTTATTGTATGATTTATAAATAAGCAATTTCTCAATTTAGTCATTTTTCCTAAAAAGGATATTTGTCTCTTCATTTAAGGTAAACATCATAACAAAATTACAACTGCATATAGCTTAAATAAAGTTTATCCATGTCGCATCACAGCATCAAAAATATTTATAATGCTCATTGTACCTATACGTTTCGTGTTTAGGTTTACGAATATATTTTAAAACATTGTGAGTATACATTGGGGTTAAAGGGATATACATAGATGGTTGACTCACCAAATATTTTGGGTATCACTCATGTCTCGCTCAAAGGCGAATACAATGAGACCCATAGTACTCCCTGTTTAGGTTCAACTCCTATTTTCTAATCTATCTGAAGAATCACACTGCAACTCTGTTCATTTTAGTTTCAAGCTTTGAGAAGAACGGACTATTTTACTGCTGCAGTATTGTCGATTGTCGAATATTTATAATTCACATCCAGGCAAATATTTTGTTGGAAAATTATAAGCATTTCTATAAGCAACTTTAATTAACCGAAAATCAATTTGTTGTCAAGATGAAGAATAACAATCAGCACAAAACTACAGCACCAATAACGGTCCAATCCAGAACCCGGAAAGATAAATTAAGTGAGACGTTTCAGAAAATTAACGCTCGAACGAAACCATATTCATGTGAGAAGTGTAAAATATCGTTTAAACTTCTCACAAAGTTGTTGGATCATGCTACAAAACATGTGTTAAAAGACCTTGGACTGTCGCCATTTCCCTGTGAACTGTGTGAGCAGAGCTTTGATTCCTACGCACGCCTGGATATCCATATGAGGACACACACTGGCGAACGACCTCACAAATGTCCACTGTGCTCAAAAAGATTTGCATACAAGGGTCATATGGAACGACATGTTAATATGGTTCACAATTTGGAAAAACCTTTTAAGTGTGAGTGCTGTCCAAAAACATTTGGTAGAAAGGATGACTGGACAAGACACATGTGGATTCATTCAGATGATAAAAGCTTTACCTGTGACCAGTGTTCCGAGACCTTCAGGACTCCAAATGCGAGAAGATATCATTTAAAGGCTCATCATGACACACCATAACTGACAAATGGTAAGCACAACTATGGGAAAACATATAAAAATCTTTTTAATGTTTCGAATGTTCCATTTATAGCGTGTAATGCATGAATGTACCAAAGATGACGTTTTTATACTGTGTTTTATTTAATTGCAGCTCATTACGTAAAATCCCGGAAATGGAGAAAACCAACCTATTGATGAAAACGTTTCAGTTTTATTCCAATCAAAATCACAGCTTTGTTCAATAAGTTGTTGTTTTAAAAAGTGTTGAATTAGAAATGACAGACAATCCTATTTTAAAGAAAGTATTCCAAATTGGACCAATTACTTACAACAAATAAATATTCATATTTCAAAAGCAATTTAATTTTTTACAATGAAATGGACAACAATTAGCAAAATAGTTAAACCGTTTAAAATTAGATAATTTGTATCTCATAATTTATTATTTTTAATGCCGAATAAAAATATCGAGGAAATACAATGTTTTGTGAACAGAAGAACTTGTTTAGAAGTTTTTGTTGCAAATCTAATCTCAATTTTTGTCACACCAATTACATTAACCTTAAAAAGTTTTTCTTTCACGAACTTCACGAACCAGAACATCGAATTTACCAACATAACATTTATAGATTTTTATTTTGTTACAAATACAATAGCACTGAAAATACTGCATTTAAAAATCTAGGTAATCAAATTCATGCGAAGTTTATAATACCTAGAAGCAACAACAAATTAATTTCGATTAATGTCATGCATGTAACCGTTTGAAAATTTTGTAACCGTTTTAGTAAAACGAGTGTTTTGCCATCATTTTTCCTTCTTCAGTTTCACAAATTTATTTTAATAGTAACAAAAAGGATAGTGAACTTGAAAATTCACGAAAGGAATAAATCATACATCTCGTTGACTGCTTTAAAACCACACCTTACTTATGGTTTGACCTGATTCACCTAAGATATTGTATTCCCAAAAATATTTAATATCTTTTTTTTAAACGAACAACAATGTACTGTCATAACAAGAAACACAAAATACATTTTGCTTTTTTTACTTTGTTACATTAGGTGTTTCAATACGCAGTGTGGCAATAATTCATTTATTTGGAGTTGTATGCGAACAATAAAAGTGAATGAAACCTTTCGAAATTTAATTATTTTAGAAAACCATTAAGTAAATGTTGAAATTTAGCAATAAACCAATTGCTTTTTAATACTTTTTCCTTGTTGTCTACAATACTTATTTGGCAATGAAACTAAACGAAAGGCATTCGTTTCAGAAAATTATTTCGATTGCCTTAAAATATATCATGAATCGACACATAATATGTGTGTCTAACTAATTGAATAGCACATACTTACGTGACATATAATTATTCGCTTTCAAATCATTCAATTTATTTACATGCTCACTTATCATTGTCATTATATACTAAAAATCTAAAATGATCCGGCAAAGCACTGCTCAGTGAGAGCATTTAAGAACTTGTTGACTAGTTAGTTAAACTGAATTTAATATTATTTACAAAATGTCCTCAGAAAAACTTATTTGCAGTTTACAAATAAAATTGTTGGATAATCCTAAGTTCTTTTGTCAGGGTCGTGCGATTGATCTAAAACTACTTACCATATCTTGGAAAGTTGTTTGAATTGACTCAAATCTGATACGTTTTCTGAGAAAAACTTATATGTACTTTTCCTCAAAAGTTATTCGAGTAAACAATCAAGTATAAATACGCATTTAAATGTAAATGAATAAAAATTACCAAAGACTAAATAGCATGCAATAAAGAATCCTGTAATTTTGCCAGGTTTTTATACTTGAGAACCGTGAAAAGTTGCATGCGTACATTCTTTTCTCCAGAGTACAAGCTGAATGGAAGATTTTATACCTATAAAAATTAACTAATAATTCATATGTTTGAACATCAAAAAGCACTGCAGCATGCTGAAAATAATTCATTATAGAATTTTGTATTTACAATATAGCGTTTAAGTTACCCATGTTTAACCATCTTATGTTTAACTATCGATAAACAATTATATATGTTATATAAATTAGCCTACCATAAGTTTTATTTCGATACCAAACTCTTATCGTACGGCTCATAAATATACATCTCTCAATTAGTCATTTTCCCTAAAAGGGTTTTTGTATTTTTATTGAAAGTAAACATCATCACAAAATTGCATCTACACACAGCTTCATTAAAGTACTCAAATAGCATTTAAGCATCAAAACCATTCCTAATGCACAGTGTACATATATTCTATATATATTCACAATGCACAGGTTTACACACATATGTTAAAACATGGTGAGTCAACATTTTGGGGAAAGAGATATACCTAGATTGCTGAATCACCATTCATTTGGGGTAAAACTCATGTCTTCCTCAAAGGTACATACATTAAAAATTACACCCCTCCAAGAAACCCCTATCTTTAGCTTTATCTGGTGAACAATGCCGCATCTCCGTTCATTTCATTTTTAGGCTTTGAGAAGCTCAAAGTATTTTATTTGATCTTAACTGTCGATATTTCGAATTGTTACTGTTCAGCTCTCGCTCTGGCTAAATTTCTTCAAAATTTGTAAGCATTCTAACAAAGTGGTCTTAGTACACAAAAATAAATTTGCTTTCAAGATGAAGGCAAAAAGTCAGCCCAAATCTGCAAAACCAATTAATGTGCAGTCCACAATTCAGAAAGATAAATTGAGTGAAACATTACGAGAACTAAACGGTAGAAGAAGAATCTATTCCTGTGACAAGTGCAAAATATCGTTTAAACTTCTCACAAAGTTGTTGGATCATGCTACAAAACATGTGTTAAAAGACCTTGGACTGTCGCCATTTCCCTGTGAACTGTGTGAGCAGAGCTTTGATTCCTACGCACGCCTGGAAGTCCATATGAGGACACACACTGGTGAACGACCTCACAAATGTCCACTGTGCTCAAAACGATTTGGAGCAAAGGAACATATGAAAAGGCACATTAATAGTGTTCACAATTTGGAAAAACCTTTCAATTGTGAGTTCTGCACAAAAACGTTTGCAAGAAGAGAGGACTTCACAAGCCACGTGTGGATTCATTCAGATGACAAAAACTTTGCCTGTGACAAATGTTCCAAGACTTTCAAGACTCCTCACGCGAGAAGGTCTCATTTAAAGGTTCATCATGAAGCGACATAAGGGAAAAATGGTGAGCAAAATTATTGGAAAATATAAGGGTATAATTGTTAATACTACAAACGTTCCATATTAGGTAATGCATGAACATATTGAAAGATATGTGTTTTTTGTTTAATTTTAGCTCACAACTTTGATTTGATAGAATGGGGAAAACAACCTATCAATAAATACGTTTCAACTCTAATTCTAATGAGATTACAGTTGTGGTCAATGAGCTTCCTAAACACATGTTGAGTTGTAAATGACAAGACAATCTTGCTACAAATATAGTATTCCAAGTTGGACCAATAACTCAAAATAAAAAAATATTCTCATTTCAGAGGCAATTCAATCTCTGTACAATTAAATTAGCTAACAATTTGTAGAAAAATTAAACCATTTAAAACATGTTACTTGTTATAATTACTTAACTTATTATTTTGAAAGTTTGAATAAAAATATTAAGCAAACAAATATTTTATATTGAAAATGAACTCCAAATTTGTAAACAGAAAAATTAAAAACATTTTAAACCTTTTGATTTGTATGTCTAAATTTAACATTTTTTAAGTTTGAACGGCAACAATAAAATGGTCATCATTGCTTTTAGATTTTTATTTGGGTTAAAAATTAAATATTTATTGAAAACATTGAAGAAGAATGAACTTGTAAATCGTACAAAGAAAATAATTTATACGGAAGCAAACTGTTATACTTAAATTCTAGATACATCGAAGATTCAGTTGTGGTAGCTTTTATTCATTAAATGGTTAGAACTTTAATAAGGTAGCTCAATAATAAATTGGTTTTTATATAATACCTAAACACAAAAATATGGAAAAATAGCTACAGTACATGAAAATATACATACTTCGAACAAGTTAGCACATAGAGCAACAAGATCGTATTTTGTTGCTTTATCATATCCCACATCATTTTGAAATGTGAAAGTGACAAGCTTAAATACGTCATCCTTACAACGGAATCTTTTAACATGACATCTTTATAGTGTCATTTACCTATCTACAGAACAAATGTTCTATTCACACTTAACACGCAAAAATGTCGTTCCCCTGGAATGTTTCCAATGTTCTAAGAAAGTGATTTGGCAAAACATATTGACTGAACTTTTCCATTATTTAGAACGATTGGCTTGTACTCTGACAAAAATAAGATGAATCAGTATATCAACAAACTTATTCGAAATCACATCGGATTCCAATATATTACGAAACAAGATGGCTAAATTATTATTTGTGTTACTTTCTTGTGTTATAACCATTGTGTTGGGTCATGGAAGAATGCTGAATCCAACGGGCCGATCTACAATTTGGCGTTTGGATAAATACATGCAACTGAATGCACCAGGTTTTTTAGGAATAAATTATGATAAATTATTTAATTTTTACCTTGTTATAAAAAGAGTTATTTATATTTTAGTTAACTATGAAGATAATGGGCTTAAATGCGGCGGTACACATCAGGAAGATGACCCTGGTACAGATTGTGGTGTGTGTGGAGACGGTATTGCGGATCCAAAACCACGAGACAATGAAATTGGGGGAAAGTATGATAAAGGTATCATCACTGGAAACTACACCAAAGGACAAATAATGGATATCGAGTTGGACTTAACAGCATCCCATAAAGGTTTCATGGAGTGGAGATTGTGTGCTGACCCAAAAAATGAGACGCAAGCATGTTTTAATGAACATGTTCTGCAATTAGCAGAGGGCAAGAATATAAATGGCACAAAGTATAAGGCTGGTGAAAGTGGGATGAAACTGGCCAAAGTTAGACTGCCAGAAGGGGTAACGTGTGAGAGGTGTGTCGTCCAGTGGAATTACAGGTTAGCCATACATACTCGTAAAAATAAAATAAAAAGTTTGACTAAAAATTAAGATAAGCTTAATGTCATAAAATTTCTAATGTTATTAATAGAGGAGCAAACGCTTTTGGAAAATTCAAAAATGGGACTGGATGTGTTGGGTATGTCTTTCAATAATTTAAGGCAAAACTTGTTGCTCATAATTTCCTTTCTATATCTTTTTCATTTGCAAATTCAATATTTACAGATGCGGTCCTCAGGTGACGTTTCGAGCATGCTCTGATATTACAATTGTATAAGTGTGTTTATTGGAATAAAGGACTTTTTAACAAGTAATTTATTTAAATTGACTAGTAATTTTTATTGGCAGAGGTAACAACTCAATGACAAATTCATTAGTTATTATAACAGTTTAATGTGGTTATCATTATCATTTTTTTTACAATAAAGCAATTAAAGCAAAATTGATAAACAGAGAAACTCTTAAAATAGAATAACATTTTTCATTTGCTATGTATGATTGAATGGCATTATAGTGAATCCTTCGGGGAAATGTTAAACTGTATAGTTATACTACAAGTTAAAAAAGTTTAAAGATGACACTTTAAATCTAATCTTCTTCTAAGATCGCAAAGATCATTTACCAATATTGCTTGTTCCAATTTTATTTTGAGTGGAGTCCTGTCAAAATAATCCTTTCATGTTTAAAGTGATATCACTAAAACTAACTATCACTAAAGCTACGAAAACTAACATGCAATCTGTTGATTATGTATCGCAACGCAATCGATGCTCTTGGAATCCTTAACGTAATACAACCACGTGTGTACATACTTCACAAACACACACTTTGAGATGTAGTGTCAATGTTCAACAAAAGCATTAAATAAATTGGATTGGTTTTTATGACTTGAAATAGATTTACTTTACAGAGTAATATACTTACTTGTAATCAAATTTGTACACTACGGTACACGTGTAAATCGTCTTATCTTTATAATTTTGTACATGTATTTTATTCATTAAAGAAAATGACAGGACAAAATTGTCATAGTACGGTTTATTTTGAAAAATATTCAGTATTTTAAATGATAGGAACAGAAATCGATGTAATATTCTCCGTTTTTTTGTTATAATGACGCCTATTTTGCCAATCGTTCATATGGGCATCATTTTAAGCCCTTTTAGGTCGGCTCATTGCCGTTTAACTTTAATATTACACTTGTGTACTAACATTTCTCCTCCAGACCTCCCGATTGTTGTACTAAATTCAAATGTGAGTGGGGCTCACAACAATTCTAAAACTTTTTTGAAACCAATAAACAAACCATGGAACTGTGAAGTATATTTCGATTTACTTTCGAATTCGACATTAGGGGAAAATATTTTGACCTTTAACCTTAATCAAATTTCGAGCATATATTTATCTGTAGTGCCAACAAAATTTTACGTTCTAATTGAATTCGGTCGCTACAATTTTTCGTTGATTCATTACTGCAGCTGGATTGAAAAACTATTACAGCGTGAAAAAGCATCAAAATCCAATATTCTTGGTTATGCAGTAACAAACTTTGCATTTTTTGTAATTAAACTAGACGCTAATAAACAGAATGGCGCACAAGTTTTTATTCTTGCAACAAATTATCATCATAAGGAAATTCCAACTTACACAGTAAATAAAGTAATTGAAATTTCTACTTGGATTACAATTTCTTTCACGGACCTACTTCATCAGCCATTTTTTCAATCACCAATTCATAATGTAATATGGACAGTAAAAGCAATAAATGACGAGGCATCCATGGGTGACGGATGTATTAAATGTCATTTTGATTCTTGTCAATTTAATAAGAACTTTTGGCCAAAACGCTTTTCAAGCTCACCAATAATTCTATTTTCTAAAGCTATTGTACATGTGTGGCTATCAATAATGAGAAACTACACACTAGAACCTTGGAAGACTGGTTCCAAAAGTGCCTCATTGTGTACCAATGATAAACACAGTGGATTTAGCAGAAAATCTTATGCATTTACGATTAATTTAACACTTGAGCAATACCCAGCATTGATCTCACAAAAATATTTTCCTATTAAAATCAAAAATACACTTAAAGAACTAAGGTTCATAAGTTGCGGTGCTCCAATTTTCCACCAGCTAAAAATTATGGATCTTTTTCGAACATTTTCTTTTGAAACTTGGTTACTAATTTTAGCTGAGATACTAGTTTTTGTAATAGTGTTAAAAATTTATGAAGGAATAGGAACTTTTAAGGGTTTTATGTCGATTTTACAAATAGTTCTTGACCAAAGTTCCGATAGTGTTGAAAATCAAAATATTTTTACACGTTTTATCATAGCTGGATTTCTATTGTCCTGTTTAGTAATTAGTAATGCTTACAAAGGTGGAAATCTACATCGTATAACGATAGCAAGTCAACCAATTTCGATACGACAGTTAAGTCAACTGACTGACTACAATTATTCGGTATTCTCACGGATAGATTCGAATGGATTCAAAAACCTTTCAAATATAAAACAAATACTAAATGGAAACATTACAATGTTAAACCAGGCCATTGTTGATGAAACCGGAACTATGATTTTACAGTCAGAATTTCTAGCAACATTAAGTTTGCCTCTGAGCAGAGTTGCAAAATTAATTCGTACACATATCCAATTTTTGCCTGGTGCGGTCGATTTGTTGCACAATTTTCTACAAGCTCGAAAGATTGCATTTAAGCGTTACTCAAATGATGAACAGTATTTAAGATTTGGAATACATAAAACTATTAGTCATTACATGTCATTACGTGAAAAAGGATTAATTATAAAGATGATGCACGATTGTGTCAAAAGAAGGCTAGCAATAATTATGCCCGTTCATTGGTGTATTTCCTTTGCCAACGATAAATGGTTTAAGAAACTGGGTTTCCAACTAGGACAAGAAGTTTATCATGAATTTAACATTGGATTCTTTCTCAGTGGACAAGTACCGCCCTTTATTGTAAAGAGGGCACAGGGTGCTGAATATGGAGGCTTATGGAAGTATTGGGAAAAAGTCGTCAGTATTGAAAGATTTAAAAGTGGTTCTACTTTTGACATTAACACAAGTAATGGTAGAGTAGGAATAAGCAATAACATGTGGGTTTTACTTGAGCTTTTTGTGGTTGGCATTTTACTTGGCTTTTTATGTCTGTGCCTTGAACTTTTTAATACATACATATTCTTTTATGTGAATGTAAAACATTAAGTTTATGTGATATAAAAAAACTCATTGGAAAATTAATTTCTAATTGGAAAGTCAAGTATTAAATTATGAAAAATGTGTAGAAAATATTCATGATTATTTTAGGTTCAGTAAGCTTTCTGATTTTTAAAAAATCGAAATGGGAAACCATTGTCACCATTTATTTCATGATTGATGATTAACTATTTTTATTTATCTTTTTTGTCTTTAGCTGTAAACTTCGGTAATGCAATATATTATTTTATGCCAAAATATTGCATTTTTTACCCTAACAAAAAATTCCAACTAACGCTTGTCCTTTTGGAATATTAGTTAATTATTTTTATGCTGTGTCATTATTTACTTTGGTTTACTTTATATTTGATAAAAATATGTTCAAGTTTTTTTGAACAAAACAATTATGTTAAGTACAATTAACTTCAAATAACAAATTATTACTCCATAGATACGGGAAAAGCACTCCACTAAAAGTACAAGCGAACCGACACCAACCGCTATCAAATAAATTACAAAAACCAATAAAATGTTTCCATACAAAGTGGGTTCCTCATATTCCTTTTTGTCATCCGTCCTTCCAATAAATTTAGACTTTAAAAGAGCAATATCTTGCCACCATAAAAACATACCATTTGCCATAGCAGATTTAACCCTTGTAATTATGTACGGCGGTATCACACCTTTAAATTTAAACACATGAAAAGTCTTAAAATATATTTCTTCACCAATATCTACAAATTTTGCTATTTTACGAAAGTTTTCTTTAGTGATTTTAGAAAACTCGTGACACTGATGAGTTG
>JAQIWN010002949.1:0-14247 GCA_034699025.1 Entomobrya cf. arborea Gr-Col-00668
TACATCCGACGAAGTCATTTTCAAACAGTTATCAAATTTTTTTGATGATTCATGTAGGGTATAGAAAAAGACCGTCAAAAGCGTAATGCATCATTTTGAACAACCAACTGGATTGAATGTTGTGTTTTTTTATTTTACTGGAAACAGGCGCCTATTGAGCTTTTTAAAATCAAAATATATGTGTGCCTTGAATTGCAACACAGCGGTATTAAGATTCCCGTCGCCATTTGCCTTTCGTGAGTTAAATGAACCACCAAACTAATTACGTAAATAATCAGCATAAAAAGCCACTTACGAGTAACAACTAAACTGACGGCGGTTCTTGCTGCTCCCAACTTATTCTTTGCTACACATTCGTATACTCCTGCGTGGTGTCTTGAAACTCGATAGAATGTCAATTCAGACCCTTGAGTGTTGGTTTCTCCACTTGGCATCTTCTTACCCTGAAATTTAGAAAAAACACAATTAATTATATGTTGTGGTCATTGCAATGCGATGTACGACAGCATTAATTAATTAACAACTCATTGAAAACTTTAAAATCCCATTATAGTAGATAATGAATCTCTTGTTTTTCCATTTGTTTGTAAATCTTTTAGCGATGATGTAACCTTTTACAATAAAACTAGACACCAGTGGGGTGCTACAAGTTTAAATGTCAACTTCATGCATTGTATTTTTCCCCTGTAAATAGAATGTTAATTGTGTTTTTTATTGCAATTGTAAGTCCTAATGATTCATGTCTGTATTTCAATTCTTTCTATGCATAAAGTATTTCTATACTACTGAAGAAACTTGCCAAAATGTTGATGTCATTGGCAAGGTGTGCATTTTGTAAACAATATGGCAAATTAATGATCTCGATGATTTATTTATGACATTTTAGAAAATAGTTCATGCATGAAACCAAACCTACATTCTCAATCCAAATAAGATTTGAACGACTATACATAAACGTTTCATTTAAAATTCAAGGTTAGGCATTGCAATATACAATATGGTTAGCAAATTAATATGGTCGAAGAGTAGAAATCCTGTGATAGTTTTTGCGAAGAAAAGACGCAGTTATCACGTACTTTGTTTACTCGTTGAAACGAAAAACGCTGCTAAACTGTGAAATAAGGCTTCATATCGATTGAATGTATCTAAATAGATGTGTGTAATGTAACACATATTTCATTATTTTAAACCTCGTTAACTTGTCATCAAAAAATACTAGCCTTACTAATGTTCATAATTAGCCTCGAAGGGTCAGTAAGTCACCCGATGTTTTTCGCCGTCTGATTATGAGCAGCGTAAATTTGAACTGAGCCAAGAAATTTGTCAAAGTACGGCACGACTAAAACAGACTAGATGCCATGACATTGATGACATTGCCAAAGATGTAAAAACTGTATGTATATTTCTTCCTTTGCGAAAAAAGTACCTAGCAAATATGGGTAAATTCTTGCAAACGATTATATTGTCTATTAAAATGGACGTTCCATAGCTTGAGATAATTATTTCCCCTTTTTAGCACAAACAAGAATCGTGTGACAAGCAGGAGGAGTAGGTCTTATGAATTATTACGCAAAAATTATCTCATCCAGGCAAGCATATAATGCGTTCGCATATTTTTTTGTGAGTGTCATACAATACACTACACAAATGAAAAAACCACACATCTGTAAATAATAAAAGGATACACCTTACAAGCATCTAGACATGGGTGAAGGGGTATAATGAACTTAGCCATTTCGTTAAGCTTTTCTCTTTTCCATACAAAAGGCACATTTAAATTTTTATACCTTATCCATTCATACTCTTTGCAAAAAGAACTTTTTTGTCATTAACACCATTGTAGCTGGACTGCTATCAAAATACCACATTTTTTGTACTTCAGTCGTAGTATCTGACAGAAAAAGAAATAAATGCGAGGACATTCTCCTCCCTTTCATTTATTTAGATTTCCAAAAGCGTCGCCCCTGTACATATATTCGAGGTGAAAGATGAAACGAAACGTGAGATCATAATTCAAGTAAAGTATTTAGAGAGCCTTTTGTACTTTTTTGGCGAATAATACGGGTAGTAAAAGGGCTAGACAGGCTAACCAACCCCATTCTGGGTACATTTTTTGCAATAAGTAGCATTGTATTTTGTTTTGTTGTACTATCGTAAAACCTCAGAGGAGCGGTTCATTTACAAACTTGAGCCAAGAGTGTAATACAAATTTACAAATTTCGCTGCTACTTTTCTGTAAACTTACATGTTTTAAAAATATCTTCGCATGTGCGTTGATTTGGCATTGCGTACGTTTCGTACTTTTTTGTTTAGTGTTCCTAAATCCCTAGGATTTTGTAAAATGGACATTTGAACGTTATTTCTGCTTTTCTTATTAGATTGGTTTGTTGAAGCGAATGTATTCCCATTTACTGTACTGACAACTGACCATGCCATGATACCATGAATCATTATCATGTAGCAAATCTGGGAGCTGAGAAGGAAGACTGGATGAAAATAGTTCATGTGTGCGTACATATTGCTCGGAAAGCTTAAATCCTTTTATGTTCTGTAAATTGTGTGTTATACTTATAAATTCATTTATTCAGTTCATAACTAAAAGTAGCTATTTTATCGTATTTTCCTGCTGATGCGCTGGGACTTGACTGTCAAATCCCTAGCTTAAATCAACATTGTGCACAGGCATAACGGTTAGACGTCTTCAGTACATATATACAACCAACTAGTCTAATTTTTTTACTGGAAAAGCCATGTTTCATATTTTGCCATCTCTACATTTTACAACTATAAAAGTTGGTATGTTTGACTATGTAGGGTTGGTTATTTATGAATTTCTCATGTAGGTAGCTAGTCGCTGATATGTAATGCGGATTTAGTACAAATCCTTGGTGTATTACTTCCAACTTTATCTGTATATGGTTTGTGACAAAATTTTGAAATTCTTGGCTTTTTTCACGTTTCAATTCTGGTGAAATACAATAAAAGCAAAATGTAATTTTGGAGACTCAGCATTTCAACCTTTTTCTACAAGAAATATTACGTCTTAAATAATGTGTCACGCTTGTTATTCTTTGCTGGTATTGCAAATACAAGTACGAACTTTAGAGTTTTGTGAATATTTTGCAAAAGATACTGGGAAACTCTTGGGAATCATTTGTACATGTATTCTTATTGTAAGGAAATGGTGACATCTTAGCAAAAACCAAGAAGGTTAAACCCTTCAGTATTTTTGTGAATCATAAACCACGAAAATCTGATGCCACCAAAAGTCAGCATTCTTTCTCAATGATTCATGAATCATGAATTATACAACAATGGAACTGAATACACTACAAAACCGTAGTAAAAAATATAACCCACCAGCGCCAAATATTGCAAATAATATTCTGAGTGTGTCAGAAAATGTTATAAGCTGAAGACTGCAAGATGGCATAAATGTAAATGAAGTTTTGTGTGGTCAACAGAATTTATCTATATCAATTCAACATTCAACACAGTAATTCGATATTATACAACATAATTAAGCAATGACACATGTCACAGTCTTAATATCACACTTGCCCTATTCTAATCCTTACACTCCTGACTTTTAATATACCATAAAAATATTACACGCTAATTTTGAATTCGATAAATAGCCAGGGACTATTAATCACACACTTAAAATAAAATGTTACACGCTCATAATTGCAAAATGTGTCATGTACAATTATTGTGGAGACGCGAACATGTAATGTTTTAATTTAAATGGCTTTCTTCTTCTCCTGTCATCATCATCATTATCGTATCACACAGCGATTAAGCTAAGCGTGAATAATTTACAATGTTCATTCGCTTCATCGCCAATTTACTCCTGCGTGATCTTTGCAAAACTCCCTAATTTGCAACTTGTCCTGATTCATTACAACAACCACTTCCTCGCCCTCCTACTACTTTATGACAACTTTATCTGATTTATGATGTTAGTTTGATTTGATTTATTGTTAACTTGTTGTTTTGGTCATCATAATGTGTCTCCTCTTTTGTACGCTCCTGTTTGTATGCATATCGCACGCATGTTGATTTAATAACACGTGTAAAATAAAAACATATACAAAGCAGTACTAATACTACAACAGCAACAAAGATGATTTTTAATGCTATGATTCATCGTAATATTAAGCTATTTTTGCGAGAAAAATCTATTACTTCATCATACGTACGCAATTTTGTGAAGATGAGATCACGATTTTTCGCAGGTTTCCTGCAATAACTCGTTTTCACACCCAATCAACAATTGACTGTATTTCAGCTTCGTCTGTGTTCATTTCTTAATAGATATGTACTTTTCCATTATCTTGTCAGAAAAAAGAAGAAGGGAGTCCGGGACGCATCCGCTCAAAGAATAAACAGTGACGTTCACTGTTCGGACTTTTCTAAATGAATGGACTTAAGAAAATTCACACTTTGCCAAATAAATCTAAACATTATTGTGTACATGTTTTTGTTTTAAGTTTCTAGGTATCTTCGATTTCATTGTTTGTCGAACCTTTAGTCTTTGTTTATTTAACCTCATTGAGTGAACAAAATATGCAAATCTCCATTTGCCAAAACAAACGAAACAGAAAGTGTTTTTGTGTTCTGTAAGTTACAATGATACAATTGAAAATGTATGATTAACCGTCATCAATGTGCCCAGTCATTTTACATTATGATCAATGGGTCAATGGGAGAATGGAATATATGTATGTATACATACAAAAATAAACAAATACAAGAACCCCCTGAATATGGAACACAAAGGAATGTCTAAATAAAAACTGTGCGCTCTTCGAAACCAGGTCACCTTTGTAATGATTGGCCAATGAAATAAAAATCCGAAATAACTAGAGTGTCATGCGTTATGTACTACAATTGTACAAACCGATCTGAATGAAAATTAATGAACATAAAAAACAAGGAAACAGTCCTAAAAACGTCAGCGTATAAATGTTTTATTACATCCGAATCGATAGCTCCTTTTCCTGTAATTTTCTAACGTAAACATCATCCCACTATGAAACATGAATGAATGAATGAGTTTGGCTTTGGCTTGTAAAATATAATACTGTGAGTCAGAAAAAGAGTATTCTTTGATTTTCGGATTTTGTAGGTTATTGTTGGACACGTGTAGACAAAAACGAAGATACAGACATTTCCTGATAATAAAATGTAAATTTTGGACTGAAAAGTAATCGAATGTCCCATTTTTTACTCCATATTCCGCATATTCTATACTCTCGTTACGAAAGATTGATTTGATATATTACTGACCGTAGCATACCATTAAAAACGGATAGTTTAGATTGCTTGATCAGGAGTGATTTATGATGATCATGTACAACATTTAATTATAATGCATTGTAGTATTACGTACACTTTCACGTTTTTTGAGGTGTTAATTTTCATTCAGGAAAGAATTAAAATTGAGGGTGTATTTATATTTACTTGGGCATGGTTTTTTAAATATAAAAAACTACGCAAACAAACAAGGTTGTTGAACAAAGTTAGGTATAGTATGGACATTTCCGTTAAGGTAAACCAAAATTTAAAGAACATTGCAGCACTCCATCCAATCCATTTAAAGTTTACAAAGTATACGAATAAAAACCAACTAGGTGAAGAAGTGAAAACAAGAGGAACCTCTTCTTTTACATTTGCATATAACAATTATTTATGGCCCAGGGTTTTGTTTTCCTCAAATTCCACACTCTTACATTGCAACTCAAAAAACAACGACAATTTAAGCCTGGCAACTCCAGTCAGTCGAACAAGAGGTCATTGGGTGATTGTAAAGCTAAAAAGGCATCTTCTGAGTTAACTATTAATTTTGTAGTACACGGAGTAAATAAATACGTAGTTATCTGCTCTGTACTCTGTAGCCTCATAAACAAGTCCCATTAAAGATGTCAGAAGAGAAGAATAGGAATAATTGAGTAGGAACAAGATTTTAAACATCGGTTTTGTTCTCGCCATTACAAGAGATATCCTGTTTTGATGATGAGGTACATTGCATTGTTGCAAGTCAGAAATCTTGTTGGTGGCTACTAACTGTCATCATTAAGAAAAAGCTTTGCCATTTACCACCAACGCTGTTGCACATTGAATTTCATTATTGAGGCTTCGGAATTTTAAAAAGATGTTTACTGGATAGTCGTCCTTGTAGAGCACCACATAAGGCTTTGGTGATGATGATGTGACAGCTTGTAGATAAAAAAATATATATGTAGTCACTTTTTTCTGCAAATGTGCAGTACATGTGCGTTCAAAGGGATAAAATGGTTAACTCAACGAAATCATCTAAAAACCATGCATTTAAAAATCAGCAAACGTATTCTCATGATGAACTGAAACAGAAAAGTGTCAGGATTTTACGAAATTACTTCAAATTTATGAGGTAGCATTAGAATATATATATTATAAAATAGTACCAAAGTAATGTGAAGTGTGTCTTTTACTAACTAAGAATGAAATATTATAATGATAAAAGTTGGGTTCCCTAAAATTGCTAGTTTTCATAAATTGTAATGTTTCCTGTATTATATAATGATCGGGTAGTGCATGTAATAAGCAATACCATTTGTAACAAGGATACATCACGCAACTCAAGGGTTTCAATAAGTTTCCAACATTCCGGTTTCCTGACGTAAATGAGCGTAATGTATGGTTACAGTAATATATTGAATCAAAACAGTTTCTTACCTTTCTTTCCCACGTCACAATGGGTTCAGGAAATCCTGTCACATCACATGACAGAGTGACGGAATCTCCGTCCTTTGCCACCCGAGTTGCGGTGCTTACAGAAGCCCTTGGTTGTTCTGGAAAACAAGTGTAAAATGTCGAGAAATGATTATAATTACACCTTTAATTTTGATTATACTTCAGTATAAACTTTATAACGTCAGTATCAATCAACATCGTTGGTTATAATACAGGAAATGCACAAAATTAGACTAATTTCCCGTTTTAGGATTCCTAAATTCCAGATCCATCCGAATTCCGATTTTTTAAAGAACTTCAATGAGTTCCCAAACATAAAATAATCTATTAAATTTCTCATGATTCTTTAGGTGCTGTCATCAAATATTTCTACTTACAAAACTTTTTATAAATCATCCAATCCATTTGGGTATTGAGGTACGTAAGACAGCGTTTTTTCTACAAAAATACCTTTCGCTACATAAATGCTCAATTTTTCTATCATGTACTCTCTGATCATTACTACGTTCATGTGCTTAATTGCAGTAACACTTAACCTCACGCAACTTACTGCTGCGGGTAACTATAATTCTCACCCTTCTAATTCTTATCTCTTGGTGAAATCATTACTGCAAACAGTGTAGGAAGTAAGCATATGAATATGAGCTCATTTTATAACTTTTATGAGTTGCGTTTTTTTTTGGTAAAATAACCCTTAATACACTGATGTTGGAGGCGATTGTTGATGGATCGGATCAATCTAACTGATTAAAGGATTACATTTCAGTGATATGTTCCAATGGTTGGAGCCTATCATTATCTCTTCAACCGAACCTCAATGTTTGTAAAATAGTTCATGTTTGATCGTGTCTAGTTCCTGACTCCTGACAACTAGCTTGAACTAAATGAATTAAATTCTGAAGAAAAATTCCTTCAACATGGTTTTCAAAAGAGTTTATGATGATTTTAAACATGATCTTATTCTCCGAAGAGTCTATGGAAAGTAAATTATATCTTACATAAAAATCTCAGAGTTTATAGATTATTTTTACTAATATTTAGTAATAGTAATGCATAAAAATATTTTCTTATTTTTTAGGTATTATTAATACTTACCAAAAACGCGAAGAGTATGAGTGACCTCTGCCGCCCTTTGCGTTGTTGTTTTACACGTATATTCCCCAGCATCTTTAGCAGTTACATCTTCAATTATCAGGTCTGTCGACGACAGTGTTATCCTCTTATCGTCTGCCACAACAACTTCTCCAGCCGCCAAGATAATGCTTCCTTTACTCCAAATCACGGCAACTTGTTCTGTAATTTGAACATTTTAAAATTGCAAAGAATGTAACTCAAAACCTCATTAGAAATATGATTCATCTTTAGGAAAATTTAACATTAATAAATTAGCACATCGTTAATGTTGAAGGTTTAAGAAGATGACGAAATCATAAAAGTAAAGAACGAATATATCGCAAACAAAAATATTTCTGTGTATTTAAGTACTGGCATGTCATTAAAAGTAACTGCAAAATATTATCGATTATTTGAGCTTTATTCATAAATCTGGATTAAACTGGAAGAAAAATAGCTTCAGATTTCTGTTATGTTTCTGTACAAAAAAATATTTTTTACTCACGCCCCAGGTTTTCACCCCTGCACTGTAATTCGACTCTTTGGCCTGGCTCCACTTCGAGAATTTTAGGCTCAGTGGTTATACTAACATGAAGGTTCGATGTCTCCTCATTATCATCTTCGTCTTCTACCTCATCGTCTGGATAGTCAGGATCCGAAGTGTCTTCAGCTAAAATTGACAAAACAATTAAATTGATATTATATACGGTAAATGGAATTTCATACACTACAATAGAATTGTACATGCATATATATATTGATTTGCGTATTAACCAATTTTACCATAAATGATAAAAAAAATAGAATTAGACAACTTTTTAGTGGACATTTGGTGAAGAATGAATCAAATTAATTATACTCATTTCTTGGTTATTTCTCATTATACACATAAATGCCAACATACAGATCAAAAGGTTAAAGCAAATTTTTACTTCATTGAATGGTGAATTAAATGCAATGAACAAAAAATATCGAAGCATATAATATATTAATGATCATGAATTCTGATTTATCAAAAACCTGTCAAATCGTTAAGATAAGCTAATGTGGCGCCTTTTAAAGAAATAGAAGTCCAAAAACTTGAACTTGAATTATCAGTCATTCACGTTTTATCTTAACTTACGTTTAAGTATTAACTCGAAGGTAATAATGGTTTTATCCTGATCATGACCGTACCATGAAAATAATGAAAACTTCATGTTCATACAACCTTTTCAATTTTTAAATTTATATATTATAATCAGAAAAATATGTATGTATTTTTATGTAGTATGCGTATATTATGCCAATGATCCTCCTATTCTTTGTTTCTTGTTATCATTTAGACCTTCTGGAAAATGAATTGATTTAGACAGGTTGACTACAGCTACACATACACCACAAACCATTCCTATAAATCACACTAGGATTTCCTGAACCGACCACCACCCCACCCAGCAGCTCACAAATATAACAGCTAGAATAGTTTCCTTCCACACGCTCAAAATATATCTGCTGTCTGTCGAAGTAAATTGCTTTAAAAAAATCAAAATCCAGTTCCCGAAAAAATACCCACTTTCATTCTTCTGACCGCTTACGCTTGACATTTGGCTTGTTCTCATCTATTTACTTCAATGTATACGTTTTACTTTTTGAACATAATGTAGGTATGTCTGTTAGGTTACATAAATTGAATGGTTGTTGTGATGTGAGTAAAAATGGAATGGAACACAAATTTTTACACAGCAACTTCTTGTATGAAACATTGCGTGAGGATGTCCCATTTTAATTCTGAAAGCGAAATATTACCAGCCCACGTAACAATTCAGAGGATATTTTTCTTATCACAAAAATAAGGTTTGCTCACAAGAATTAGGATTTTATTCCCA
This sequence comes from Entomobrya cf. arborea Gr-Col-00668, assembly GCA_034699025.1. Classification (NCBI taxonomy): domain Eukaryota; kingdom Metazoa; phylum Arthropoda; class Collembola; order Entomobryomorpha; family Entomobryidae; genus Entomobrya; species Entomobrya cf. arborea Gr-Col-00668. Next base: position 9,720 of record JAQIWN010002949.1, read on the forward strand.
GGATTTCTGTGTTGTTTCTCTTACACCTTCTTCGCCTACGCACATTTTCAGTTCCCAGTGCGGATATTAATTTAGCGTCAACATATGAACGGTAAGAGTCAAAAGTAATGTTTGACATTGGCGTATCCCGTATTCTGCGTTTTCCCCAAAATTCCAGAATTACGCATGAACGCACGAAACTTTTTGTGGCATTACCTATGTCGCTTGTAGTATTCAGTAATAGGTCAACATTCTATTTTATTGCTGCTGTTCGCAAATTTACGCAAGTCGCAACTCAATCATCATCCTGTCACCAGTTCGTATTTTGACGGACGACAATTGCCCGACAAAAATACTGACTAAGCAGTTTGTATACACGTACGCAACGCACATATAATTTTATGACTTCAGATATCCATAAATATGTATGAATAGTATCATGTTACATATCATAATTAAAGTACACGATCAATGTAGAACAATTTCGCGATTTTACCAGGCTGCGCTGTGCTATGTTGACGGTTAACTCTGATGCTCTAGTCAAAGTTAAACTTTATGATGGAAATAGAATTTATTGCTGTCCTATTCTACGAGCAATTATAATATTACTTTACTTACAGTATTGCTTTGTTCCCTAATACACCATGACCAAATGTTATTTTCTATTGTTGATTAAAAATATTCTGAATATAGGTAATATTTTTGTAGAAGGATAGCACCCATCCAACACCCGATCCAAGCGCCAAGGAACACTATAAAGAGCCTGGGATGCCAGTATGGATTACGCATAAAGAACTCAATGGATTTTTTACGATCATGTGAGAAATCTCAGAATGACCTATGAACCCCATCACACAAATTAAATTCAGAAAATATTATTGTTCTTTTCGTATTGTATATATTGTATATCTGTAGTCGTCAAAGTTTGTATAACGGTGTGTTCAGAGGGTTTCTTGCTTCTTTTACATGTTCTTGTGTAGAAAAAGGGTTTCACAGAACTCATAACGTCTAGAAAATATACAATTGTGGAGTTGTTTAGCTTCCATTGTAGCTGGTAGTTAAATTAGCGTTTCACTCACGCCACGCACACGTGCAGACTTGGGAGAGATGTTTGTAAGGTGAGGTGAACCATATGAGTAATTCAACAAATTATTCAATTTCATAATAAACTGGAACTGTGTTACGGGGATTATTACGACTGGAAGGTTAATGGGAGTAATTTCCAGATGGATAACAAAAAACCTTAACCTGACAGAAGGGTTTATGACTTTTTGTTATACTTAATTTATGTGTGGTATGTGGTGTAATGTGGCGTCTAGAGACAATAAAACTTTTACTACTATTCGTGCATAATAGAATTTTTTGTGAGATATTCAGAAATACATTCACACTATTTCACACATTAAACATTTTTGCTCTTATTGATTTCACTCAAGGTCTCCCAACACCCTTTTTGCGTTAGGTTTGCGTATTTCACTGTGCACTGCAAGGATCATCACGGGTAACCTTAAAAAAAGTAATATACTAGCTCAGAGGAAAGAAACAATAGGGTGTTCAGCTCAGTTTAATAAGTAATTAGGAACGTGGGCCAATGGGTATGAAATACTTGTGTATATATTAGGTCACAAACGCACCTAATCAATTTTCGAAATCATTATCAAGATCAACCACACCTTTCGTTAATTTCATCGATTTGAATGCATTGCATGTACAATAAAGCTCATGCTCATTGTTCATATTTTCTTTTTAATATTTTTAAGTAAGTAGATTTGAAGAAGTCGTGAGTTGTTGTTGTACTCTATTGCATTCGAGATGCTTTCTCAATCTATAGACAAAAGCAACATATGGCAAATGTTGCAAGGGCTAAACGAAGCATGTATAGTACCAGTACCCTATTCTTTATGAGTACTCATATTATTCTAGATATTAGATGCTTACAGTTTTTGTTAATTACTCTTTAAAAATGCAGTAATTCGTTTTAGCACATTATTAAGATAGATACAAATAATTCATGAACGTGAAGAACAATCTGCATAAAACTTTGTAGAACTAGAATATCAGACTCTTTTCATCTATTCAACTTTAGAAAACGTAGTTTTATCATATCAAGTAGTATGAAAATTCAAATGACTAAATTAATTGCTGTTTTTTCTTCAATTTCGGAATGTTTCAAGCGAAAAGAACCTTGGCTCTAGATGAAATCATTATCTCCAAACTTCCATCTTTAGAGCTGGGTTTTCGACTACATTTGTAGTTTAATCTAAATTCCTGTTTTCTCAGCTACATATGTAAGCTTGTATTTTATTGCAAAAATATTGTACTACTGACTATTGTTCACATGTTTGTTTTTCTTTATTATTCCAGTTGCTGTACAATGTAAAATTTAAGTCCGCTGGCCAACTCGTGGCCCATGTTAATTTTTGGATTGCACGAATATGTTTCCTGTATTAATTTTGTTCTCTCCCTGCAACAACATGAAATGAATGAAGAATTCTTTTCCTAACACAATTTTATTACATGATTCTGGTAATCCAAATGTTTTTTCTCATTTAAAATAAAAATTCTATTGTGGCTTTAAAGTACATATGCACACCTACAAAAAAAGTTCACTGCTTACCGACACCGACGACCACAGACGGCAACATGTAGAAACGTATTAAGAGCAGCTTATAGGATTAAGAGATCATATCAAAACATAATCGCATCCTGAGTCTATTTTAATCAAATATACCTTGATGTAAATCATAATAATAGGATAAAAATGAATGTAAATGTTAATACAAGTATGAATTTCCTCCATGGGTGGTCTGTTATGTAGTTGTAGTTTGTAATTTTGTAGTATTCAAGTATTTGCCTTGTAGCAAGTGTGGACGATAGAAATTACTTTTTTTACTTTGCAAGTGCTGGAATGACAGACAGGCACATGGACTGCATTTACATATATACAGCTTTATTGCGTTTTACTACAGATTAGATTTAAGACAGGAGGCAAACAAACAGGAAATAACCATTCAAGGATTATGAGTTATGAATAAACAATATAATAAATTCACACTTGATGTCTAAACTAATTTTGAGTGAGTCTTGTTTTAGCATATTATATTATCAAAATATGCATAAACTTAACCCTATCAGTGTGAAGCGTATGTCAGATAGACATGTTTAATCAAAATCACCTCGAGAGAAATAATTTTATTAGATCTCTGAATGTAAGTATTCGTGTTTCTTTTTTAACATGATGTTTAGAACGAGTGGATTTGGAATAAAGATTAGGGATAGTACAAAAGAACTAGATTACGTTTCAGAAAACTTTTCCATTTAAGGCTAAAAGACTGCAATGATAATAAAACATTTTAATATTCAATAAAAATTAAAGGAAACAACCATAAATGCTAGAGTTAACTATTTTAAATGTGATGTACTGCGGTGAAAGTAATGAAAAATATTTCATTTCAAATGTTTACTCTTTTCCTTTTCTTTCTGCTACTAACACGAGTAGGCGTATATTTTATTACCAGGTCATGTAAGTAATAGAGATGACTTTTTCTACTACTTGTATTCAAGGTGTATATGGCTGAAAAGATAAGAACTTTTTATTATGAATTGTCTCCTTTGTTTCGGCAGAGAAATTAGCGCAGCAGGACCACAGTCGTTAAAAGAGAATAACAAGAGTTTTTCATGGGATTGTTTTATACTAATTTCCATTCAGCCTTTTGTTTTCTGCAATGTTCTAGTATTAAAACATCATTGAAGTCTGAATGACTGTAGTCTGACTGTAGCAGAGTAAGACTTCAAGTAAAAGTAGGGCATAATAAAAGTTTACATCATAATAAAGAAAAGCAACAGGAAAAGAGAGAACAATAAAAAGTCTTTGCGTCGGAAATTCATTGTACGCGAATCTCTAAAAGAACGTTTGAAATGTGAAGAACAATGGTTCATTCGCGGAGAAAGTATATCAGAAAATTGTAGGCAAACAATATAATATGCCTCATCAATTCGGTTTTTTGTCGATGAACTGTATAATGTGTAACGAAACAAAATCACAAGTCGGGTTTTTAAATATGAACGTGCAATAATACATTACCACACCACAAAAATGTACAAAATCATGTAAACTTCCGGGCGCCAAGTAAAAAATTGCAAGTCCATGCTAAGCCATGAATATTCACGCATATACAGATATGTACCTAAGTACATTAAACAAAGACGTATTAAATTCGAAGGCAATTTTGCTTATTTTTCACAATTTATTATGTACATATATCCTATCCACATATTAAACTTCTTTCATAAGTTCGTTATAATATATGTAAAACGCAAACTAAGCATTTCCGTTGTAGACAACCTTTGCTCCACATTGATCATAATTATATTATTTGTGTATGAAATAATATGAATGAAAGGGTAGATTGAGCATGTATGATAAAACAGGAATGTGTGAGTCTTCATGGATAGTTTGATGAGTGAATCATGCAGGCTGGTTAGTTGCTGTCGTAATAAGCAGGACGATGTCAAAGTTCGTCGCGCACCTTACAGTATGCCAAGTTGA
>JAQIWN010002950.1:0-14245 GCA_034699025.1 Entomobrya cf. arborea Gr-Col-00668
ATGCTGGATTTTAAAATACTCTATTTCTTTGTGGAGTAATTCCAGAATCCGACAATTTGGCGATCCTGCCAGGATAGAGTATTTTAAAATCCAGCATAAAAAACCCTGTATATTTTTAATTTCTCTGCACGCCGTGCAGTCTGGCATTTGTGTGGAGGAATTTATCTGTTTTAGTTTTCCGTTTTTCAGTTCTGCCTGTCGTCTGCTTGTGTGAGCAGAAATATTTTTGGGTAGAATTTTTCCGTGTTGGTCTTGCAGAAAATTCGCTAATTGCAAGAGCCCAGTTTAATTGTTAATTTTTGATTGTGTTTGTTGGTTAATAAATTAATGATTGTTTAGTTTGAAAGTATTTAATTGTTGTGTGACAGTTAATTTATTTCAATTTACATCCCATAAAGCCTGTGTGTAGGGATCTCAGTTTTGCAGTCATCAGTGTCACAGTCTTATCGTCATCATTATCCTGAAACGAACAGTTGTTCTGATTATTTAGTGCATTAAAATTCTTTAGGTTTTTTTATGCTGGATTTTAAAATACTCTATTTCTTTGTGGAGTAATTCCAGAATCCGACATCTATTATTTTGTGTTAAAAAACCCTGTAACTTCTTTACAAATTCGAATTTCGAAAACCCAAATTTTATTAACCTGTAAAATTTCCTGGCGGTCATTTTGATACCTTAGTTACTAAAATCGACTAATAAATGAAAGAACTACGAGCCAAACGGATTTGATCCTATTTTTGACCCTGCCTCCAAACGGTTGGGGTCAGAGACCCAATATTATACTTTGAGGCTACCCTAGGTGAGGGCAACTTTTGACCAAAATTTCAAGTCTGTAGATAATATCAAATTATTGGCACCCTTCGAGATCCCGTGTAGTCATTCTTAAGACAAAGTGTGCATTAGTGACCAAAACACTTTATAAAGTATTATATTAAGGAGTTGAACCCAATGCTGGCAAGCAATGATTCGGCTAACGGACTCTATGTTACTCTTTATAATTTGTTACGCCTCCACACCCTGGGAGCTTAATGAGACTGAAGAAATCGAAAAAATACAGAATATGATTATTAGTTTACTTCGTTTACCAGCCAACACACGAGGCTAGTTACCGCCTATGGAGACAGGCAATCTTTCTACTATCAATACCTATTTAATCTATAGGCATGTTATTCAAAATTCGAGAACATGATGACTCCCCCAACTTCCAACAGGAAGTTTTCAAGCTAGCGATTCCATTCGTTCCAACCGGAGACTCGACAATACTGCCGGGAGTATCTTAATGTAGATATTATCTCTGTAGATGTTTAAGAAAGTAGAAGACATCAAAAGATGTGGAAAATCATCATACAGTTCTTTTTGCCATAGATTGAAAGCACAAAACTCCACAGAGTGATACCTCTTATATTTCTTAAGCCTCCAGGTTAAACATCTTTTAGGAGCTTGCGACTGCATGCAAACTGGTTATCTTAGATGAATATGAACATCAATCACATGTCCTACAAGTTTACGCCTAATCAGAAAGACGAAATTGTCGACTATTATCGTGCGCTCTTAGAATGTAAAAATTATAACTGTATAAGACCTGAAATTTTTGCCAGTTTACGTACCCGACTGCACACACACAAATCTCTTCAAAGCCGCAATATAGAAACAGTGAAACTTTCTTGTGTTTTTATCAGTGCACTTCTGAGACAACGACAATTTCTACTCGTTGATTAACAAGTGAACTAGAGGAGTTGTTGTTTTAGTACTGAAAAATGATACACAATTAGTAATTCGGATCCAACTTTAATTTTCGAAAAATATTTTGATATTCGTGTATTTGTATCCTTTGCCATTTACTTATTTTTATGATTTTTGAATTATTTTCACTTTTGATTTGTGCATAGTTTTTTCACGCTTAATTTACTCACTAATTATATGCCCACTGTATTTGTACTAGGACGTTTTTTACGTTAATACAATTAACCCTTTTAATGTGTCATGAGATGGCTTCATATTGTGATACCAACAAACTCCCTGCTTCAATGCAATTGGCGTCTGCTACTGTAAACACTTGCTGTTTCTCCTTTTATGCACCCTCTTAAATATTGCAATTTCAATGATAATGATTAGTTGTTCTGTATACTTTCTGTAAACAAGTCTGAAAATATAGCCAATCTTCATACTTGACATTGAATGTCTGGACGTTTGATGTTTTTTGCAGGTGTGTGAACACCGACATTTTTTTGAAGTGTGTAAAGTATGGCTTGGATTTTGAAATATCGATCATGCAAAGGATCATAAGCATCAAACTGAATTGAGAGGTCAGCCTCATCTGTAATATGAAGTAGTTTCTCGTTAGCTTCTTCTAGTTTAACCAGTTGGTTTCAGCTGATTCTATATAAGTTTTAATTTCAATTTCAGTGACTCTTTCTTCATTTAAAGCTGTCATACTGACAAGTAAATTTTTCGGTGTTGAGTGGCGCCATGCAAGTCACTTCACGTCAGTTATAATGACCACCGACACAAACAACAAACAAAAATAAAATGTTAATTTTTGAATGTTAATGTTAGCCACGCAGGACCGAATCGAGACCATTCATGACCGAAACGAGAAACTTCAGGACCGAAAGGAAAAACTTCAGGACCGAAACGAGAAATTTTAGGACCAATTGGTTCAATTAGGTTCGTTCTGTTTGAATGAATTCGGTTCTGAAATCCTTTTCAGTTCAGTCGGGTTCGATTGACTTCTGTTCGGTAGGGTTCGGTTCAGATAGGTTGAGTATGGTTAGGTTTAGTAAGGTTAGGTTTAGTTGTGTAAGATCGAGTAAGGTTAGGTTTAATAAGGTTAGCTTAGGATCGATCAATTCGAAGTGTTTTAACTCGGTCCTTAAGTGTCCCGGAACAGTCCTGAAGTTTCTCAAAACGGTCCTGAGGTTTCTCAGGTCGGTCCGGAAGTGTCTGGGGTCGTTGTTGAGCAGTTTGGGGTTGACCCAAAAACTGACCTATGTACTCACGAAACCAAAAATGATCTACTCGTTGAGATCGATGAAGAAAACTACTTTAAGGTCTTTCTAGTTTTTAACCCCAAGGGGTCAAGGTCGCCGCCAACCAAGGTCAAAACTAAAAATGATCCTGAGGCTGAGATCGGTCCAGAAATACACTTTTTGGTGCATTTTAGTTTTTGACCCCTGGGGGTCAGGGTGTCCGACTTAAGAGATGGGAGTACCACTATTAGATTCCTCTCGTCAAGGGCTACATTTTAGTACGGATTTCATAACTATCTGGTGTACCATAGTTTGTTTTACCTCAACCGCAAGCGACCAAAAGTAGGAAAAAGTTCATATTATTTTATGACTAATTTATGTCAATATTCTCATTGAAAATGTAAGACGCACATTGTCATGCGTCAATTCTTGTGGTTTTATAACTAGATTATGTGATGAATCATAATCTAGCCCATTTGTTATATTTGTGGTTTTTATGCCGAAGATGTGGCTTTTCCTTGAATACTGAATCATTATATATTATATTATGTATTATTTGTTAATTGTATTTACGTCAATACTACGTATGATTTAACCTAGATATTTGTATATATAAGAGAAGGTGAAATCTATGTAAAAAAAAATCAGTTGAATTGACCAGTGGTCTGAGAATTTTCTTTTGTACTGGATAGAAAGTAATTGGTGCTCTGCTTCTTAGGCCAGAAAGAAAGATGCTCTCAGTACCTACTGTTGAATGCTTCTGTTCCTCTACTCACAGTATTGAGTGTAAATTTCGCCCAAAATAAAACTCTTTAAACCCAAGACTAGTATATTTCTTTTATAAGAAAAGAACTTTCTCTTCAATTAGTCTAACGTGTAAAATTCGAGGATTTACACATAGCACGACAATTTGTAAACATTTAACAAAGAACCTGTAAACTGATGTGTGAACTAAAGTTATTTAATGTGTAAACTGATAACTGTTCAGTAATTAAACCCGCACAAATGCATATAAATAAATGATGATAAAAACATGCTGGCAATGGAGCAATTTGGTTTTCGAATTGATAAAAAGATAATTAAACGTAATGTTAATAATGATTTTAATATCTAAAACGATACTAGTCGAAACTGAAAAAAAGAATGGCACAACATAAGTAAAGTTGTCATCATCGACACTTTAACTGACAAGCCAGAGGCGCTATTGGTCAAAATGGATACGAATAAAAGCAAAAAAATTACAAAGATGAGAACTCATCACGTTCTGTGCAAGGACTAACTTGAATTCTTCAATGGCCTTCGGTTGAATAGTTTCTACAATTGTGTAAATATTGCTATTTGCTGATGACTTAATTTATAAAAATTTATTTCTTGTTTTGCAAAAATCTATTTAGGATTTAAGCCGGGTAACTCAAACGGAAATGATATTGACAACCTCAATTTCATTTGTGCCAAAAACTTCTCGAACACAAATTGGACAAATATTGTGACGAAGGAAGAAATTATGAGGCTGACAGTTAGTAACTTCGCACCAATAGAGCCACAACAGCATTCCACAATTTTTTTAGCAAAACACCGAGTGATTTCCATTATTGTTTCTATCGCCCAAAAAACCTGTCAAGAAATAGTTACAAACAGATTTCTGACGGTTGCAAAACAATTATTTTTGAATTACTTGCAAATGTATGAAACAAGCAATGCTTCGATACAACTTACAGACAATTTTCACGAAAATTCCGCAGAATGGGTGAAGGGGGAAAAACTTTTGATGAATTGTTTAAAAAATATAAGCAAAATTCAATTTTATGCTCATTGTAAAAAGGTAAGCATTTTAAATTAAAAATTGATCAACGTCTTGTTTTATTTGATGCATGAAAACACACATGGAACAAATTCATAGGCTACTCAATATTGGGACAAATCTGGGCGACTTCAGAGTGGTGCAATACGGAAAGAGGCTGTGGATATAGAGATAATCGAATCACGAAGGGCCGGATTTGACGCTATAATAGATTCAGCTTGGTGGATGTTTTCGATTTCGTTTGCTCGATGTCACAATGTTTTTGCTGATAGACCCGACGAAGAGCTGATTGATTTTATATCTTTAGTAATCGGAGACGTGTTTCAAGAGTTTTCTGTACGATGGTATGCTTTATTATCAATCAAAGGCAATTTATATTCATCAAACTGGTGCTGTCGCATTGTATAATAAGTTTTGTTGCAAGGTTTTACGATTTTTATTACTAATGGTTCGCAGGTTTAATTAAAACAGTTTTGCAGGGAAAAGTATTGAAGCTGACTAGATTTGCTAGATTATCACAATTTTCGATCTCAGTTTGAAAAAGACTTCGTCTGATGCACTTTATATTGCATAATGATAATTAAGAAAAGGTTGACCCCATGTAAGGGGGTTAGGGGCACGTTGAAGTTCTAATCATGACATTGAAAGACGCGCCTCCCGCCAAAACGATTTTAGCTAATTCTTTTTGATTTGAATAGAGGGAGAGCAGATCTAATTTGTCCTTTTTATCCTTGATTAGATATTTTAGTTTTATTCAAAATTTGAAACCTCATTTGAGAAAAATATGCACAATTTAATGTCATGTAATTTATGGCGTTTTGTTTCGCTGCAAAAAAGCCACCCCGCTTTTTAATGCAATATTACTCGGAAGGAAACTAAAAAATTTAGCTTTATGCAGTTGTCTTAAATAAAGATGAAATATTTGATTGAATTCCGAGTAGACAGTTGACTTTTAAGCAAAGATTTGATTTGAGTGAACTGAAGTTCAGGGCTTTAGAATGCAAGCATCAATATAGCAGCTAAAGTTATTTCAATATTTGTATTCGAAATAATAATCTAAAGAACTTGTGATAAAAACTATCGAGACTGCTTAATATTATAAATCAGCATCAAAATTAAAATCTCAATAAAAATTAAATCTTTTACCAGTTTTTTTTGTTTTTTTTAATCAGGAGAGGAATTCGCGGGATATCGGAAAAGTTTGACATCTTATTTAGCGGAACACCCTTCCATCCTAATTATGAAAACTTACGCATTTGTGCATCAGCTAGCTATGGCTACGAAAATATTGTACGCAAAGAATTAGTGCGACCAATGAAAGTATATATTAATCATGTTCCCAAAGATAATTTTAAACTTTAATTACATCTTTAAGCTTGCAATGCATGCAAAGCTGTTCAATAAACAAAATATTGACTCACATTGCTTTGAATGACTTTTTTACTTATTACATCTTGCGCAGTGTTAATGCACGCAAGAACAACCAAGATGAAACATGATTTTACATAGACATTCAATAACAAATTATAAAAAAATAAAAGTATAGTTTGAAAAAAGAGATCTCGGCTGCCTTAGTGGAGCTGAGTTCTGATCTGACATCCACGAGAGAAGGTTCTCGGGTGGACTAGGTTTGTCAAACAGGGTTTCGGTTAAAAAGGCTATAGTCAAGATGGATTACAATAGCGGTTAGCAGTCAAACTGGGAAAGTTAAAAATGACACAAAAACTTTGTGCGGTAGACTCATTTGGACACAGAAAAAAGTAGAAACATTGTTATTTACGGAACGCAACCTGAAGTGAGAAATATAAAAGAAGCAATCGAAAGTTTATTGCTAGGTCAACAAAACTACGATCTATTTGTATTGTTGAACTCAACTCATTGAGGCAAAAACAAAATTTGAAATTGTCATCTGCTTAAAAATCAAAATTTAAATATTTCCATTTGTGATGATCTGAGTTTCTCTTAACGAAATTTACGTAAAATTATTTTTCGGAACAATCATAAGACAGTGATGATGTGGATGTAAAGGTCAAAATGACATGTGAAATGAAGCAAGCTGAGCAACCAAGTGGTTCATTGGAGGGGAGGATAGATGAATATCCAGACGACTTTCAAGGTTATTTTGATAGTAGCGACGAAGAATGACACATCGAATCTACAGTCGGCAATGAAGAGGACGTGGATAAAACAAAAACAGGCCCAGTAAAACTAGCAGCAGACAATAAAAACGATATTCCAGCAGTCGAAACCGGTGGCAAAGCAGAACTAATCGCACATTCAAGCAAAAAGTCGGTAGATTTTAGCAGAGGAGCAACAAAAGCTGTCGAACTTGAACAGTATGTTAGCAGCTTATTAAGACAAATGAGAGAGAGACAAAAGATATGAGAAAAATGTACTACGAAAAGGTTTTCAGATTGGGGACAACTGCATATTGAGCAATTGCAATGTTGAACTGAACCAGAAAAAAAACTATAATTGTATTTGTGAGAATATTAACAACATACTTTGCTTGCCAGTAGACGAAATTTTTCAAGCCATGAATTTCCGTAAAGAAGAATTGAAAATAACGAAAGAAGAACAATGGTTTGTGATGGAAATGGAGGCGTTGTGATGTATTTTGTTGGTATGCATTTTTCTCGTGTCATAGAGTATTTTTCGGCAAGCAAGTTACGTTCCTGTTTTGGTGGTCCACCTTCAGTGGACGCACTTTTCCCTGTTTAGTATGCCATTGACTCTCGTGAGAGATGGTATTATGTGTGTGAGCTTTGCCCTTAGTTTTTTGTCTGTTTTGTTAATTGTTGAATTAGTAAAGATTTAAAACCTTAACGATAACGTTGAGAAATGTTGTTATTTTAAAAAGTGTGGTTTTGAGAATAGTTTACGCTATTTTTTGATAGTTAAATTGTCCATTCAGTCGTAGTCTTCGTCATACGTTTTGTGTCTAATTATTAGTCAGGTTATCGCACAGTGATCAGCATATTGAACAAACGGGAAGACAAGAAATGCAGGGTGAACTACAGCAGAGCAGTGGCAGACGAGATGAAAAACCGGTTTACGTAATAAAATGAAAAAAAATTAGGGTTATTCTCCAAGCTTTTACACTAGCTCTACCTAAATTTATAGTCTGTTTATTTTGTATCTTTATCAATTCAAACTTTTTCTTTAAACTATGTAAACGAAAATGTAATTCAATTTTTTCAAAATTGCGGTCAGAACTCATCCAAAAAATGTAATACTTATATTTTTTATCAAAATGAATTTCTGCATCGAACTTTTCCGTAGGCAGCTAAATAAATCATACATAAATACATACATAGTGGAGCTGTGAAAAAATACAAGAGAAAAATTAAACACAATTTCATTACAGTACCGAAGATTTTTTTCTTCGCAGTCATGAATGACAATCATTTACATATGATGTCTGTCGAAACCAGGCGGAACAACTGACGTTATATTTGAATGGATAAATGAATAAATTCGTTTATTGCAGACTTTTAGCATATTCAGTTACAGAAACATGAATGGTAAATGCCCACATCAGAAACTACAGAAAGAAACTAGAAGAGAGTAAAAACTTTGAAACTTAAGCTTGCAATTTACCACATTGCGAATGAATAGATGCATACGACGCTTTTAGTGTTTAAATGGCGCTTGTGACTAAAACACTTTATAAAGTATTACATCAAGGAGTTGAACCCAATGCTGGCAAGCAATGATTCGGCTAACGGACTCTATGTTACTCTTCATACCTTGTTACGCCTCCACAACCTGGTTGCTTAGTAAGACTGAAGAAATCGAATAAATACAGATTACTTCACATACCAGCCAACACGCGAGGCTACTTACTGTCTATGGAGACAAGCAATCTTCCTACTTCCTATTTAATCTATAGGCGTGTTATTCAAAATTCGAGAACACGATGACTCCCTCAACTTCCAACAGGAAGTTTTCAAGCTAGCGATTCCATTCGTTCCAACCGGAGACTCGACAATACTGCCGGGAGTATCTTAATGTAGATATTATCTCTGTAGATGTTTAAGAAAGTAGAAGACATCAAAAGATGTGGAAAATCATCATACAGTTCTTTTTGCCATAGATTGAAAGCACAAAACTCCACAGAGTGATACCTCTCATATTTCTTAAGCCTCCAGGTTAAACATCTTTTTGCAGCTTACGACCTCTTGATCTTGTCAGGTTGGTTCCCGAAAATTTACTAAATATACCAAAATAATCTTCCAGATTTTACGGCTTACCATCTTGGTTCCTTCCTTACGAAATATTTGATTAACCAAATTCATCATCTACAACACGAATGTATACTGTCGCGTAATCCGTATTATGACCTTTCTATTATTTTCTTTAAATCGAAACGTACTTTTGTAACATGTACACCATTAAATTTATTAAATAGTAAACATACTATCGTAAAATTTCTTCCCACATAAGTTGCGTTCGTATCACTTTAAATGTATGCTATATAGCTGAAAGTCTATATACTTTGTGAGAGATCATGATATGATTCACTCACTTTCTACTCTTTGTTTCACACTGACGTTCAATAAAACCGCTCCACACACACCACCGTTAACTGCCTTTTTATAATTTTATTTCTTTCATAAATTTTAATATAACCGAAAGATCGATGTTGTAATCTACAAGTCGTATCTTCCAAGAATGCACAAGTTCCCCATCCTTTTGCTTTCGTGTCACCAAGTGATGAATCCTCTGTTGTTCATACACGGAAGAATTACATCTTGCTTTACAGTCGGTCTTGAAAGAAGTCCAATTGTATTCAGGCTTATTTGAATGTCGATACGAGGCCTTGGTTTCCTGTTCCTCCACCGCAGGAATTGAGTTTCGAAATTCGATCTTTAACAGCACTCTTTTTTATTGCATGATACAAATATTGGCACTATAAAAAATATTTAAAGCGTTAACCAAGTATATTCAGAAAGTGCATAAAATTCCCTACAAAACTATTGCTAAGTTAAGTTCATGAAGTTAAGTTAAGTTTTTTCGGTCTTTAATAATTTAAAATTTATTCCATTTTTCACATTATTTCAATTTCGACTTTTCTATTCGACCTCGATTTTTTATCTGTCATCCGAAATTCTGAAAATGTTTGGACCATTTAGTAGCTTCAGAAATAGTGATTTCAAAATGGCAAAACATAACTTGGTTAATTCCACGGTTAAATTTTTACCAACGTTTCAATATGGTCCCCAGAAGCCAAATTTCAGACATCGGTAATGATAATGATAGTCATGATTTTTAAATCAACGTATTTGAACAATTTTTGCATACCTAATATACAAGTTCAATACGACAAACACGATAAAAATAATTTCAAGTTATAAAAATTGAAAATTACATGTCATCTTTAACAAAAACTACCAAAAATTAGTAATTTTCAAATAAAAGTTGTCATAATTTTAAAAAGCGGACAAGTAGCCGTCAGTGCTTTACAGATTCAGCCAATTCAACGTCTTGTACGCCAGAATCCGTTTACACCACGCTGCAACTCATCCGCCAATTTGAGTTATCAATGTTTGAAAATTAAATTCCCAGGACTTCAAGGCCAAAAACTTCAAGCTCCAGAATTCAAATATGACAATAAGAACAGCCTGACCCCACACCTTTGACCCAAAATTAGGGTCAAAAGAAAACTTTGTCTTTAGAAGCTGAAAATTGGTATAGATATAGAATTCAAACTCCTAAATCCAAATATGACAAAAAAATGCCTGAGCCCACACCTTTGACCCCAAAGGAGTGTCAAAACAAAAAACTCGATTTAGAAGCTGAAAAATTGTACACTCAAAGAATTTAAACTCTTGAATCCAAATATGACATAAACAAATTCCTGACCCCACACTTTTGACCCCAAATGAGGGTCAAAGAAGTTCAAAATTAGTACAACCATAGAAACCAAACCAACCAACCAACCCGAGGACGTGGAAAGCGCCCCGGAGTTGTAAATAACCCCACTGGGCTGATGCGTGTTACTCTGAGAGGAGGTTTGGGTTCTGTTTTTGGCGGAAGAAGCGGTCACAGCACCCCAGCTGGCTTCTCAGCTAGAAGTTAAAATACTGCCAAATTAATTCACTGATTTTCTCTGCTCATGTTAAGTATTATAAGCTGAAACTAATTATGGTTCTAGAGAATTATTTTTCTATTTTTCTATATCTACTGCATAAATTTTAGACTCTAAAGTATAATTATTTTGTCGCGCCAACAAATTAAGGTTTGAATTAGTTTTGGCCTGCCACCATGTTAAAGGGGTCATTTTGTAATTACGTTTTCGGCGAAATTGTGAATGATGAAGCGCTGGAAACAATTCGTACCTAGAATAGCATGTAAATAATGGATTGATGCAATTATAGTAAAGTAAATAATTTCTAGTTAAGTACACCAACTATTATGAGTTTGTTAGAAGTTAGTTAGTTAAGCCCAGGCTCTTATAGGGTGCAGTGAAAGTGTGTTGTTGTATAATGCCTAAATGTATGCTCACTATCAGGAAACGGGGCGAAGTGAAACCGCGGAGAAGGATGAATGTTAGTACATGCTTGCAGTTCCATCAACTCACGCAAGTCCAGAGGAAGAGAGGAGGATAGATTTAGTAGACATTTATTTGTAGTATAATTTAGTACAATTTACAGGTTGATTGAGTTGACGTGTATTGCGTGTAACTTGGATGATTGTTCCAGGACAGTTAACTTTGTAAATTAAAGGAAATAAAGATAATTAGTAACAATTAATTACACGCTGCCGGTTGTAGTTTTATTCATTAATTATCATCAATTTGCCTGCCGTGGCATTTAGGGTACTGAAGCTTGCCGTAGCCGAAGTACATCCAGTAAGTCCCCGCGAACCAGGGCAAAGGTCAACAACAGCCACTCTTTCACCAGGGACTGAGTGCAGCAGTCGGCAGATTCAAAAGAACCATTGCGTCCCACTTTGCCAACGGCGGGCACCGACCCGCCTGAGGGATGCGCGTCGGTGTCCCGGCCGGCGGTTGCTGAAGTAGTACAAGGGAGTCATGAGGAGGGCCCAAGTACTCATGATGGTCACATACGAGTGGCCCAAGAACCAATGACGGTGAACCCGGTAGAGGAGGGCGTGCATGAGAACACGCGGACCTCGACCGAGATGGAACTGGGTGACCCAGATTTGGTTCAAAAGATTGCTAGCGTAAAAGGTGGACCCAGCAGCTCAGCAAAATATGAATCAAGAGAGGAGGGTGAACATGAGAATTCACGGACCTTGGCCGAGATGGAAGTGGACCAAGCTGGTGTGCAGGTAACAAGGGCATATCCCAATTTACCTTTCGAGGGTTTGACTATTCGACAAAAAGTCGTAAATATTGTAGTGCATGAGCATAAGTCACCTGATGATTATGTGAATGTGTTGAAAAGCAGCTTCTGGTTTCAACGGAAGGTTTTATGCAAATGATCGAAAGAAGATCAGTGAAAGCGATGATTCCGAGGTGCATATCATGCTTAAAATAAAATCACTACAAAGAAAAAATGTTGAAGGACTTCCTTGATGGGTGCTTTGTCGTTAATTTTGATGTACCTAAAGAATCAACTCCAGTTAAATCGACCTCGTCGAAAATTCCCACGTCATCAAAAACAAGGCTTATAAAAGATTTTCATGATGTTTCCGATAGGCAAAAGAAATGAAAGAAATTAGATTAGATTTTAAAAAGAGTGCAAACTACTCGAGTTCCACCAGAAGAAGCCTTGATTACACTTGTAAAAGAAAGTGATGTTCCACAAAGAGCAAAAATAAGAAAGCACTCTCTGATGACATCGGGAAGGCCCAAAAAGGTATTGGAACAAGTTCATAGAGCCAAATACGAAATAATGCCTGCAAAAAGAGCATACGGTCTGATGCTTGTCACCGGGGTAAGCAAAGAATTGCAACAAGCTTAGTTTTTCTGCATAAGAACAAGGTGCTCCAATTTTCCCTTCATATAAGTCAATAACTGCTACTAAGCCATCGTTTCAGCCTCATGCTTCCACAGTGGCCATCACTGAAAAACTTGTTAAGGTACAGCTACAAGCACTTTTAGATCTGACTTGCAAGTGAATACTAATCGTGCAAGAAGACGTTTTAGCAGACATGATAATATAAGCACATGATGATATTACCTTCATTGCGAGCTGGGGTTTTGACGGATCAACAGGACAATCGAACTACAAACAAAAATATTCCGACACCACATCTGAAGCTGACCCAAAATTAGATTCTGCGCTATTTGCAACAACTTTAATTCCACTTCAAACGAGTACAAGATATATTCTCTAGTAGAACCCCATCCCGCAATCCGTTCGATTCTGGCAACCCATCGAACTTGAATTTGTAAAAGAAACTAAAGCAGTAGTAATGGAGAAGCGAGCGAATATAGAAAACGAAATACAGAATCTTGATCCATATGTTGAGAGCCATGAAGATAAATCAGTGAATGTAAAGTACGAACTATTTCTCACAAATATTGATGGGAAGATTCTGAACATTATCACCGAAACGGCTAGTATGAATTGTCCGATATGTGGTGCCACCTTATCAATGCTTAATAATCTAACAAATATCCATAAAGGTAACTCCCAGCCTCATGCAACATCTTTGAAGTATGGAATTGATCCAATGCATGCTTTTTTAGAATGCTGGAGTTATTTTTGCACATTGGTTTCAAAATAAATGTCAAAAAATGGAGAGTGTACGATCCTGCAGAAAAAAAGAGGCCGAAGAACGCAAACTTCTTTTACAGAAAGAGTTATTTCAGAAGATGGGACTACGTGTCGATTTCCCCAACCTAGGAGGAGCTGGTTCTTCCAATGATGGAAATACGGCTCGTCGAGCATTTAGAGACAACGAAACGTTTCCTGACATACTTGGGATTGACAAAGAACTACTTTACAGAATAAAAATAATCCTTCAGACTATATCGCATAACTTTCCCATCGATCCTGATTCATTTGGAGCTTACTGTAAATTAAGAGCCGAAAAGTACGTTGTTGCCAGAAACTACTAATCATGGAAGATTTAAAAAATGGTTCAGTTACGTGTGGAAATTCTTGGTAGTAGCAGTTTTGTGTGGTATACTAACCGTTGTGATTTAAGCTATACAGCACGTACGTGTTGCTGAAAGGGTTGAGACTGGTAAGTATTAAATATGTTCAAAGTATAAATTATTGACCTGAATAATTTCGAAGACATAAATGAAGTTTTAACTTAATTCATTTAAGTTTCAGGGTTGCAATGTTTTGAGTGCACGAGCAGCATAGTTATGAATATTACAGAGGCAGGAGTGGCAATTGAAAATGAGTGTAGTGAAATTCCAAAGAATATTATTATGTTGGGTATAGTGGGTGGTGTGTGTGTAATAGTAATTACACCAACAGTAAAACAGGAAAAGTATCAAGTTCTAGAGCAGAACATCAAGTGCTTCTTTATTCGGAGGAAATCCCTTATA
>JAQIWN010002951.1:0-14240 GCA_034699025.1 Entomobrya cf. arborea Gr-Col-00668
CAAAATACAGTTGAAAGAGGTATGCAGAAGTGGCATTATGCATTTTCATGCATTTATGCGTTTACTCTTTCCCTGGTAATAATAAGGCATGTAACAAATGCAATGGTCTCATAATAATAATATAATTTACAAATACGACTAGAATATGGAACTAAAAAATCACATTTCATGTCATGTGCCAAGTCTCATGTCTTCATGTTATTGATGGCGTATGTATGAGGTTGCATAAGTGCGTAACGTAGAAAATTGTACGATTTCATGTCTTTTAAAAGCTAAATGACGATCAAATCGAGTTTTCTCTCAGTATTTTCTTATGTACACAGGTCATGGATATGAAATTATAAATTTACATATCTACGTAGTTTTTTCGTCCAATTATATGCCAATGTAACGAATCGTTACTGTAACGATGTACGATGTACGTCGGAAAATCAACTTTCTTCTTGCATTAAAATTTTATTTTTATTAATTTTCAGATGGCGGACAATCCAGACATTGGACAAACGGCCATGGGCCCGTGCATTATGGTAATGGAAGTAGTCATCCAGAAGAACGCTTATCGACGCTATCAAGGTAAACTCATATATTTGATTTCGCAGTTCTCAGTCTATCCTGCGTTATATATTTTTTTAGCCAAGAGAAACACTATTAAATTTCAGTTTCAATGAATACATACTAAATGAACTAACTGGGAAAAATTGCATGTAACTTCATGAAGCTATTCTTGACATGATTTAGATTTTGGACAACAGAGCGAAATGGTGGAACACTTCGCTCGCCAGCTCCGTATGTCAAAATTCGAAGACAGTGCCTAGAGAGAGGAATCATTTGGGAAGATCCGGATTTCGTACCTTCTTATAAATTGTTACCTAAGTCAAAAAAATCATCATATCCAATTGTTTGGCTGCGACCTCATGTATGAACTTTGGAAAGCAAAATTCTTATTTACAAATGCAAAAGCTTGTTAAAAGAAAATTAAGTAGTTTCATTTAATTGAATGAGCATTATACATATTCTTACTTTTTAGGAACTTACTCCGCATCCCCGATTCTCAGGAGATACGCCATGGCGAATGCCTTTGGAAGCTGGTCTTCAAGGGGACATTTGGCTCCTTCTCGCCCTTACAACATTATCAACCACACCAAGACTTTTAGAAAGAATAATTCCACTTGACCAAAGCTTTGATCATGGTTATTCGGGAGTGTTCAGGTACAATATTTTTTTCCATATAAAAAAGTGTGGTCAGTGGTTAATATGGAGAACAGTTTTAAATCAAATGATGATTTGTTTTTAGGTTTCGATTTTGGCAATTCGGAAGTTGGGTGGAGGTATGCGTTGATGACAGGCTACCATCATGTCGCGGAAGACCGATTGGGCTATCTTGTGCGGACCCAACTATGGGAGAATTTTGGCCGGCACTGTTGGAGAAAGCCTATGCAAAGTAATTAATGTCGATATTTTTGATTAGCCATGAAGTATTTTGTAATCAGTCAACTCCAATCATAATCTACAAATGCAATCGAAACTGCATAATCTAATGAGTTTGCACCGTCAGAAGTCTAGATTGACAGGAGAAATTAAACTAATGTTACGATGGGTTTTGCTTATATTTAACATTTCTAATTTGACAGGTTATATGGAGGTTATGACAAGTTGAACGAAGGAAGTGGTGCCAGAGCGCTTCAAGATATGACAGGGGGGATTGTTCAAAGTTTTGGTCTCAACTCTCAAGATCGTTACCTGACATACCAAGTGTTGAACTCGGCAGTACCACGTTCAACATTGATTGTTGCTTCAATATTACCTGTAAGAATCCTATCCTGCGTTTCATTAAAAATATTTACCAGTACTTGAATATAAAAGGAGGATCCGTGCATACTTTTTAAAATTTAAAAACCAATATCTCAAGTTTTCATTACATGGACTTAGTGTTTTGAAGATTCCTCATAAAATGGTCATAAATTATAAATCACATTTTTTATCACATTCACATGCATGTAAATTAGAAACTTGGTATAATACCTATTAGCTATGCTGGATTGGGGATCAAAATGCAATTCGGTTGTTACTTTGAAACATTCTTGGTTGTGCCTGTCAAAGTCTTTGTTCACCTTTCTTATCTCTTGAACTGGCACATTTGATTGTATTTTGGCGAAGTTAATCTATTACAGCAATTAGTGATATAATGCGATGACTGATGACAAGTGTGTAAATTTGAGAAACACAAATTAACAAAGGCTCTTTCATGCACTTTTATGAATTATGACTATTGTTGGCAATATTTTCTGATGACTAATGCGCGTCGTTCGTTTAAGAGTTTAAAGGCAAGATTGTTGTTTGTTGTGTTTATATTATTTAGTATTGTTTATACCAGTATAAACGAGCATTAGCATTAATAGAAAATCTCTGTCCTTCAAACAGGATAACTAGGTGGTAGATCATTACAGCAATTTAAAAGTGATTTTCAAAACACTCAAAAAGCCCATGTTTATATGAAACGCTTACCTGAGAGGTTGTATTAATTTCGTCATTTGAGACACCCCTCGTAGTAAAGTAATTATTTCTCTGATCAGGATCGTGATAGACGAACCTTAAAGTTGAGGCATGGGCTAATAACGCACTCAGCGTACGACGTGACTGGATTGGCCCGTGTACGTGACACCGGTAATGGCAACTCCACAATTGGTGAAACACCTTTGGTTCGTCTGAGAGGGCCTTATGGCAGGGGCCAATGGGTTGGACCATGGTCTGACCGCAGTGTTGAGTGGGAATCGTTACCTGAACGCGACAAGGAGGTTTTATCTGTCAGGACGAGGACTGATGGAGAATTCTGGTAAGGATGACATTCTATTTGGAATATAATTTTTTGCAGAAAAATTTAAGATTACCAAAAGATTGTTTTTTAAATCAATTTTCATCATCTCAGGCTCATAATTTGCAATATTTTGGCAAACATATTGTATTTGTGTGATGAGAACTTGACATGTAATGTGTGTAAACGCTTAAAACTAACACCATAATTATAGCTCATGTTTTAGCGTTATGTGTGCCATGCATATCAATTTCAAAACAAAAAACCTTATTAAAATGCTTATAATCATCCAAACTGTTTTCTTTTTTAAGGATGTCGTTTGTAGATTTTGTAAGAAATTTTACCCATTTGGAGCTTGTTCATATTGGCCCTGATGACTGGCTTCAAGAGCCAAGCTTACAGCCTAGGAAGCCGTGGAGAGCTGTTCTTGCCAAAAGAAGATGGAGATTAGGTTACAATGCCGGTGGTGGACCAGATTTTGTTGGTAATGAGTTACTTCATTCATTGTAATCGTTAAATGATATACTTCATTGTGTAGATAATTTTTTGCGCATATTTATGATACTTGTAATTTATGATTTTAGAAACGACAGCTATGAATCCTCAGTTTGTAATACAAATCCCACGTGGAGTTGCTACAAAGTGCCATGTCGTAGTAGCAGTAACACAACAATATGGAGGATCCGCTGATAATGTGCCACCAGCTCAAAATAATAAGGATCAAAAGTCAAAATCTCCTTTCCATGCCATCGGTTTTGCTGTGTATGAAGCAAAGCCCAACGTGAATCGTATCACCCCGCAATTTGTTGCCGAAAATGTAAGCAGTAAATCTGTGATTTATATGTCAAGAAGAAAATGATATATGTCACATGAAAATATTTAAACCTTCAATTTACTTTTTTCAGCGACCATTGGACGTAACCCAGCATTCAGTGTCTCGAGAGGTTGCAACGTTCTTTGCCCTTCCACCTGGGGAGTACGTGATAATTCCTCAAACAAAGCTTCCCAATTGTGAAGCTAGATTTCTTTTAAGAATACTTACCGATGAACAAAGCACAATTTGGTAAGCCGATGATTGTTACTGTGTGCTTTGCTAAATATAACATATAACTGATATAAAAATATTTACTTTGAATGACTTATTGTTGTTTATAATAGGGAGGTGAACGAGGATAATATACTTTATCGTAGTTTTACGCTAGAAAGTTTTGACAGCACGCTAAATTCGGTAAAGATTTACACAATATTTTTTTTTGTAAACGTATAATTGATAGAAACATTATGAATACATAAATTATTTGAACTTTGGCTTAAAGAATGACATTAGACAAGTGCTGGTACGATGGAGTACCACTTTTCCAACAGAAATCGATGCGGTGCAGTTTAGAAAGTTGCTCAAGAGCAAATGGAAAGGTACGCTTTGAATTTTTTTATCAACTTGTATTGTAACAACCAACAGTGCATAACAATAAAATACTTTTTCACTTTTATTTTAATACAGCCTGGCTGTGGGCAAAGCCGACTTTGGAGCTATCAAAGAGCTTAATAATGCTCAGAGATTCAAATATTAGTGGTCGTTTGGCCATGAAAGATATGCCAGCTCTTTTAAATATGTTACTTTTTTGGAAGGTAAGTATACCATATTTATAAGTATGAGTGCGTCTATAAAGCGTTGATCCTTAATTTAACTTTATATTATAAACCAGGCGGCTTTCCACAAATGGGACAAGAGTAAACATGGGAAAACATCAAGCTACAATATGAGAGGGATGTTATGGGAAGCAGGTGTGGGTGTGTCCAACAAAGTCTTAGAATGTCTTATCTTGAGATTTGCTAGAGATGCTATTCTTACCTCTGAGTCGTTTCTTATGGCTTTATTAAGGCTTCACCTTGCGCATGGTAAATTAGAATTTATAAACAGCTACATCCTGTATTTGTATAACCGTTGACCGAAAATCAAAACTAATGTGTACTGGATATTATAAATTTAACATATTTTTTTGGAAACAATTTGCAGAGAGATATCATGCGCTGGACACAAAAACTAAGTCAAATCCATTGTCACTTGAGGAAGTAAGCAATGAAATGAATACATGACATTTTATATTTTATAACAACAACTCCGAATTACGAAGCAAAAAGTCTAACAAATTACTTTTTGTCTTTTTTCAGATGATTTTAATGACCATTTACTCGTAATGTGAATTCAGTTAGCCAAATGCCAACAAACAAACTAGAGATAACAGGACGACACACCTACTATCCTTTGAGTTAGACACACCAGTGTTCATTTTGTTTAATTTTTAAAGTTAGCGTGCTAATTAAATTTAAATAATTTTTTATGCTTTTAACTATGATTTTACCGTGAACTATTACGATAAGCTTTCATCTTAGTTAAAATGAAATTACCATACCAATACCAAAAATAACGGATTTATTTTTTACTTATCATTTTGTCGTGTTGTTTATAATTATTTTAAACGAGATTTTTTTCGATTTGATCATTTCTAGTCAATAAAAACGTAATTATTGATTTAATTACAAATTATTTGCGAAATTGGTAAATGTTTTCTGGCTTCCTTTCAATTCATTTTTATCGAGTCATATTATATTACTTTAGGTTAAAATACAATGCGTATGCGTAATCCAGGTAATCTCAGCGTCATTTGTATATCATATTACCTTTTGATTTCAATGAAATAGTTGTAATGATAATTAGGGGTCAGATTGGCACACTGCTAGTTGTCGTAAACGTTGCAGTTTTCGCACATTGTTGTTGGCGAGAGCCGAATCATCCTTCCCCATAGAACCTTCAAAAATGAAGGAACCATTACCAAGTGTACCAATGTGCAGTTCAAAGGATAAAAGGTTTCCATATATCTTCATGGCAGTGGCACCGTAAATTGAGTGCTTTTATTAGAACAAAGACAACATCATAAAAAATATTTTTTATAAAGATATATTTCACACGAATTAACAAAATTTTGACTGCATATCAATGTTATGCAATTAAGAATGAAAGCGAATAGAAGTAGATAACTTTCAAATTTTACTAATATTTTTATCGTCATGCCGAAGAGCTAGACTGCGAAAACTTGTGGTCTCACACTGCCCCAGTAGTACTGTACAACAACTTGATGAATATAATGTAGATTGTAGATGTGTGCACTGTGCACGTGTGTGGTAAGGTGTGCGTGCAATGAAAATTTTTAATTCATATTCATACTCATAACTATACTATAACCAAGATACTGTACGACGAAGAGAATAAATAAAACTTTCAAAAAATGTATGCATTCAAACAACTAATTTTTAAATATATTTCGGAAAATGAAATGATGAAAATTCAACCAATGCAATTACAAAGAAAAAATAACAAAGTTAAATATTTATTGTGGAGAAGTTTGAAGTTTAGGATAGTAATTGTAAGGCTGTGAGGCTGCTGTAGGGGGAGGTGGCATGGGCGCACCATATGACATGGATTGGTTCCCTTGTGGAATCTAGAAATAAAATGGATGTTATGGTCATTTGGCAAGTACAGAGAAATACTAAGTTAAATTAAATCAAAACATACCCCTGCGCCCATAGGAGGAGGTGGAGCGGAAACACCGTAGGACATGGAAGGGTTTCCGGGTGGCATCTAAATATCATATTAAAATTGAATTATAGATCATATAATTTCGTAGGTAATAGATGCATAAATCAACTTTAGAAAGGGAAATAGTCATTAGAATAGAATATTTAGTACCCCTGCAACTGAGGGAGGAGGTGGAACACCGTACGACGAGGTAGGAGGATTCATCGTTTGCATCTAAAAAAAATTGAAATTATATTTATTGTGGAACTAAACGTTAAATAGTTTACATCATTATAAAGTTTTATTTTTTTTTAAATACCCCAGAAGGCGGTGGAACACCATAGTTCATGGGAGGATTCATTGACGGAATCTAGGAAATTTCCCAAAAAATAAGCTTCAGTAAAGATTCTCTAAGTTTAAATACTTTGTTATATAATCGGAAAATTCAACGTTAAAACGTGAAGTACCCCTGCTGTAGTTGGTGGTGGTGCACCATATGGTAAAGAAGGACCCACTGGTGGTGGATGCTAAGTATAAAGCACACAACCCCATTAAAATTATCGTTTCTAAACTAAAATATTGGATTCATAATTGAACAACACATTCAGAAAAAGGATTACCCCTCCTGGAGCTGGTGGAAGACCGCCTGGAACAAAAGTGTTCGCAGCTTCTGGAGCATTTCCAAATATGGGATGAGTTATCATTTGCTGAGAAGAAGTTGATTGTATTGTCTAAAATGAAAATAAAAAATTGTGATTTTTCATTTTCTTCTAAAGAAATACATCATGAAAGGAGAATAAATAAGTCTGGAATATTATTATGAATAGTTCACCTTAGGTTTGATGAAAGTTGGAGGTGGATCATTCCATCCACTTGCTACATTCGATACTGAACCTCTCGACAAAGAATCAGTCGAAATTTTTCTTTGCAACGGCTCATGTGTTTTAGGTGGAGCCATTTCAGCAGCCGCTTCTGAAAAGCCAACCAAACTGGTTACATGTTTTCAGATCGAAATTACAATACATAAGTCAATGTCAGCTTTATATACCTGCTGGGTTGTATAACGTTGGTGGAGGTCCTTGCGACGGAGCCCCACTTGGTAATCCTGCAGCTCCTGCATTTCCAGGTTGCGCATACATCAGAAGTCCTGGTGTTTGTTGGGAAGTCGGCGGCGTTGACTACGATACGAAACAACACACGGAATAATGATATGTTGCTACGGTGTACGTTTTAGTTGATTATACCAATACCTACCTTAGACTTAGCCAATATTGGGGGTGGGTCATTCCATCCACTAGCCACATTCGATACTGGAGGCCTCGGGAAAGAATCGTTTGAAGGTATTCCGTGAGGAGGTTCGTAAGGCTTTGGTGGAACCATTTCAGCAGTGGCTATATAAGAACAATTAGTTGTGTTATTGTCTTTGAGTCTCTACTTTAAAAGCACATAATATATACAATCTTACTGTTTGGATTGTAGAATGAAGGTGGAGCTGCAGTTGATCCTGGGGGTTTGGGTGGTAAACCTGTGGTATTCAAGTTACCTGGAGGTGAATACATAAGGGGACCTGTTGTTTGTGGAGCTGGTGGACTATATTGAGAATGTGCTCCATATCCAGGGGCAGTTGTGTTATATGCTGGAATAGGAGGTGGATGAACAGGTCCGGTAAGATTACTAAAATCGGTTGGCTGATACATATCTGAGCTCCGAGCAGCAGGAACAGCAGCGGGATGCGAAGGACGTTTATGCAATGCCCTGTACCCGGACGACGATTCAGATGATTGTCTACTTCGAGCAGCAATTTGAGAGCGTGTTGGTCTCGTATACCCCAAAGATAACTGTAGTCTATCTTTAAGTGTATTTATTGATGGATCATTAGAATCCTTTAGATAGTTTAGCGCAGTATCTAGACATCCCTGTGATGCCAAAATGCTTGCATATTCAATCATTTTCCCGGCAAGTGAGCCACCTCCTATATTTGCATCTCGTCCCCACATTTCAGCAGCCTTCTTCAATATCATGACTTGTTCCACTAAATCCTGATTTAAAAAGACAGATTTTAATTGAAAAATATGGTTATTGCTAGGTTATTCAGATTTTACAATGCATTTCCAACAATAATTTAATCTGAAGTACCTGAAGTTCATCCGGCGACGAACCCTTAGTGGAGGTTCCCACCCAAGCATCCACTAACTGGTTCAAACTCCCAGAACAAATAAAGCACAACAAAGCACCATGTGCAAGATTGTCATTCTTACTTTCCAGTAAACGCCTGCCCAAAGTTTCTACAGAAAGGGGAAAAGGCGATTTAGTTCAAATACTTTTACGCAAGATTCAAAATCACTTACATTTACAAAACCAATTACATGATTCCTCACCTGATACTTTTCGGAATTCAGCTTCATCGGCATACGTCAAAGAGGTCGCCAAAGCTTGTTTCCAACTCTCCAGCTCGCAGCTAGAAACCAAGTGATCCAAATCATTTCTGACGATTGCTCGAATCATATTAGTTGATCGGCCGCGGCATTTCTAAATTCAAATTATTAAATTTAAATTATTCAAAAATGATTTACTCCAGTCACAAATTTTTATAACTTAGAGGATAAAACAAAATATAACTCGTTGAGGCATATTTGAATGGATTGTAGACTAACCTGAAAATATTTAGCTTGCGCTTTGTTCATAAGCTCAGGACTTCCTCTGGTAGCCAAAAGTAAGGCATCGGCCCAGCGTTCATTTTCAAGGCACAAATAAACAGCTACTTCAATGTTTCCGCACAAGAGTGCTTGATTAATTCGTCCATCCACAGCTGCATAGATCAGAGAAATAAATTTACAATTATTGATATCTACATACTATGTCATCTCACTTATTGTAAAATTTCTAAGTACATTCATCTGTAGGCACTGAAAATTCAGGATCTCCTCCAGCTAAAGGTGTAATTCCAATGCCATTCTGCAAACTACCAGCCTCTCCCAGACCCTTCAGAGTGTCAGAGGTTACAACAAAAGATTTAAGAAATCCTATTCTAGTATTTGTTTTATTTGGTTGTATATAGAATTTGCCAAAAAAAACCTACCACAGAATTAGAAAATCCGCTAAGTGAATCTAAATTATTAGCTAAAGCATCAATGTCTCCGGTTTGCACTATTTCCTGTAACTGTAATAATTAACAATAAATTATTACATTAATTCTTAAACTTTTTGTTTGAAGAATCAATAATAAAGTCAATATTGGCAATTGACAAACCTTATTTATCATTTCTGCAGTATCAAAACCAAGAAGCGATACATAAGCTTGACGAGGATTTTGCGAAAAACTGGCTTGCAAAAATTCCCACACTCGGACTTCTTTGCTATCTGTGGCTAGCCTGGCCTACGGAGTAGAACAAAAATTCATGTCAAATTAGTATCGTACTAATTAGAAACACAAACGTTCACTTGTGATGGTATATTCACTTTACTTTTTCAGCGCAGTAATATTCCAAGGATCCAGTTTGTAAAGCTTCTTCAAGTTTTTTAGACCGTTCTATAAAAGACGGCAATGTAACGACTTGCGATATAGTGACCGTCCCTGTTGTCCTGTCAGGAACCCCAGGTTGTGTTGAAGGTGTTTTGATATTTTGAAATGAAACCAACCTCCCACCAAACTAGTAAATGTACAAACGTTGGCACATTATTGTGGCTAGACAGTTGAGTATACCATTTGCTAAAGACTAAATTTCTTCTTTTTTCAAAACTTACAGCGAATCTAACTCCAGCAGGTCGTTTAAACCATTTTGGAGGATCACGAAGCTGTTGAGCAGATGTAGAAACGGCTGGAACAGGAGCGTTTGAAAGAGACATATCCATTCCAGGAAAACTGTCCGCTAGTTTTGAGGACGTCACTGGTTGTTGAGCTCCTCCAGATAGCCCATAAATGCTGACTCTCCCATCAAAGGTACACGAAGAAAGAATTATTGGATTCTTGGGGCAAAAACTGACATCAAAACTCCATTGTGAGGATGTAGGAATATCCAACACCATCTCATAACCCTGTGAAAATAAAAGGTCATGCATATAGAAAGGCACATGTGTTTACTCAGTTGGTAATACAGCTCAATGTAATGTAATACCGCATGGGGATAATTTGGATTCCAACACAAGATACGTGAGTCCTTTCCACAAGAAAGAAGAAGTTCCGGATCCTGTGCACACCACGACATCCCTAGAATGCCTCTTTGGTGCCCTTGGATGACTTTTAAAGGTGAAGTAGCATATCTCAAATCCCACAACTGAATAACTGGACTGTTATCATCTTCGGAAGCTAAACACATTTGCGTGGCGACTTCCGGATGCCACCTCACACATTTATAGCGGATCTATTTAAAACATGATACATACATGAAGCATTAGCCGTTTCCATTTCAATTAGTTGACGTCAAATAATAATTTAATACGCTTTTTCTTCAATATACCCTTGAGGTTGAATCTGAAACTTTTATTACAGGTTCGTTCTTCCTTAAATCCCACACCACACACCTGGCTGGAAATGTAGTAGCAAGGATATGTTCCACTACAAATTCAAAAGTTCAAAGCATAAGCAACCAGCCACACATTTCGCCATTAATTAATATTAGCAAACAAACGAACCTTGTTTATTCCATTCTAGATCTGTAACATCATCTGATGGCTGTATTTTGGCACCTGGACTCATTGGCACTTTGGGGTTATTAAGATCCCAAATAAAGATTTCGGATTCCGTTGCTCCAGATGCGATTAAATTAGACTGAAACATATAAATGTAATTTATATAATCCCCGTGGACAAAAAGGGATAGCTATAAAATGATTAACAAACTATTTAAAATCTGATACCCTAAAGCAATTGAAATCCAAAGCTCTCACAGGGCCCGTATGTTTCGTTTTCGTTAAAACAATAGGATCTTCGCCTTTAAACAGTTTGCTCGCATCAAAGACCTGCATAACACCACCATCGCATCCTCCAACAATGATTCCTTTTGGATGTTCATCTTTTTCTTCCCCAATACCGTGGCAGCCCCAGACCAATTTATGAAACCTGAGAGATCAAATCCAACCTTTTAATTTTTCACACATGTTTCCAAAATATCATAGCACTCTATTTTGTTTCTCATACTAAAAAACCTACCGATTTTCACTAGTATAAGTTGATTTAATCGGAACATCCAACCCCGGCTCATTGACGTTCAACTGGTATATTTCTAAAACGGCATTCGTACTAAAACTACTATCTAATTGTTGAGCAGCTGTCCCAGCCGCCAGGTATATATTATCAACTGTGGTAGGCGACCATGCCACCGTCGCAGTTCGATCAATTTCCTTGAATTTCATGGTGACCTCCTTGACAGCGCCCACCAATGGGTAACTAATTAAAATAGAGAAAAATCGATAAAAATAAGTTTGAAACTCAGATAATCGCTGTCCATCAATAAAGTCAAAAACTCACTCACGTAAATATGAAAACTAGAAACGTTTCACTTCACAACAATGATACAGAAAACTATGAACTATTACGATGATTCTCTCTGTTTACGGAAAGTTTATTCACCCTGATAAAAATAATTACAAATAAAGTTCACTTTACACTTGTATCACTGCCACCATTATCATACATGTACAAATATAATTAGTAACTCCTTTTACCATTCAAATTCAAAGCAATTTTCCCACTTGACTATATTTTAAACTGTTTCCAAGCTTTTAAAGATTTGGCAAAACGTCACGAACAAAAACATCCGCTTCCACAAAAATTAATCATATGTTTGTTTAAAAACATTACTACGCTACACCTACACGTCTACATTAATCTCCATATCTACTGATACGCCACTACTGTTAAAGGACTTGGGGAGTGGACAAAGGTCATTGTTTTCTATTGACAACTTGGGAACTCTGACAAGTGTCTACTCTACTCCTACTATTCAAGAAGACAGCTACTGACTATCCATATCCCCACTACCGGCATAATAAATAGGAAAGATAGACGAGAAAAGCGCAGCAATCAACTGACTACTAAATACTACAGCTGACAATATTTAATTAAATGTACTATTTTATGTCTACTTGTCTTACCCGTTCCTGTCTACTTTTTGATGACAACAATGAATGATGTGGGTAAAAACTGCAATGATCTAATCTGTATTGCTCCTTTTTTTAGCTACCCAACACCAGTAAAAGTCTGTGTCGTGTCGACGTGGCTTGATAATGAAGAAATGTAAAGGAAAGCAGATGTTGTTACATGTATGGCTAAGCACTAACCACAACAACATAGAGACAGGCCCATCAATAAAACAGACATGTATTTGAAGGCAATGAAGGCATCAACAGAAGAAGAGGAGAGAACAAGTTAACAAGCAACTAAGCCGAAAGGCAAAGTGGTAAAAAAGTTTCAGAAGATTTTTTACTCGAAGTGAATTGTACTTGTTTTTTAAGGCACATAAAAACGCCTTAAATTTGGTTGCATTACAGACCAAACAGAAATATGATACGTTGGATAAGATTGAACGTTTGCATGACATGAAATGAATGACGTAATTTGACACGTAGGCTTTCACTCAGATTCGTTCCTTTAACTTTACTACAAAGAAGCTTAGAACTGGGTTTCTTATGATTTAGTGTCACTAATAGTAATTTAATCAATCATTTTCATGTTTTTGGAGTAAATGATTTATGTTCATCTTAATAACGGAAGAATAAATGCTTTGAATGATTATTGATACCTAAATGATGAATGATTTGACTACTAGTTTCTCAGAGATCCCAATTAGTATCTAGTAGATACTAGACTGACGCTTTAGTATTTTTAGATGGCATGTAATTAAAGTGAAAATAAAAACTATTTTGTCATACTAGTCATACCCCTTCATTTTAATACTGAGATAATCAAGAATTTTAAATCGTTTGTAGTTTAGCTTAGCATGGAAATTATTTCTTAAAAATCTTGACATTTTCATAATGACATGGCAGACGGAAAAAAGCTTTTCTTAAAAATATATCAGTTGTACATAATCATAATTACAAGAAAATAATTACCTTGTAAAAAAATGATGCATCATGTTTCATGACGACAGATCATCATTGTCATCATTTTAAGCTTAATTAAATTACTAATTATGTGGTTAGTCATTAAAATGTAAGTAAAAAAATCAGACTCGCAAACAGCTGATGGTGGAAGGATGCGGAACGTCAAAGTCGTTTTACTTGCGTTGGTGGTTCTTTTCTTGTGAAATGCACACGACAAACAGATAAAGAATGCAGTGCATTGCAGATGCACACAAACAACAACACATGTGCCGAGGGAAATCAACTGTTTTTATATTGTTCACAAACAAGCAAAACAAACACAGGTTTCGTAATGAGCACCTTGCATTTTAGAATAGTTAATCTTACATTAACTTAAAATGGTAGCTGTTAAATATTAACTTTTTTATAAAATGTAAATATTTTATTTTTCACTGATTTTAAGATTTGACAGTACTTCCTAATATTAGTATGCTAAATCAGTATAATTTTAATTTTTAAACTGTAGTGTAAAAAAATTGCCTTAGATCGTAGCATTAGCAACTTACAACGAATTCGTTTTAATTTAAATCGATAAAGTGGTAGGATGACACAGTTGTAAGCAGTTTATTTTAAACGTTGACAATACAATTATTGTGCAAGCAATCAATTTAATTCACTATTTACGCAAGAGGTTGACCTCAATCAAGTGCAAGTGCCACCATTTC
The DNA here is from genome assembly GCA_034699025.1 of Entomobrya cf. arborea Gr-Col-00668. Taxonomy (NCBI): domain Eukaryota; kingdom Metazoa; phylum Arthropoda; class Collembola; order Entomobryomorpha; family Entomobryidae; genus Entomobrya; species Entomobrya cf. arborea Gr-Col-00668. The sequence goes on from JAQIWN010002951.1 coordinate 14,137, forward strand.
AATTTTTCAATTTGTAACCTAACCACCAGAACTGTTGTTAAATTTGTAATTAGGCTTTGAAATTTTGCTCAGCTTATAGTTTTCTGAAGCGGTACTGATAAAAA
>JAQIWN010002952.1:0-14237 GCA_034699025.1 Entomobrya cf. arborea Gr-Col-00668
CTAAATATGCTCTAAAAATTAAGCGTAGATACTGAGTTTCACCTCGAAATTCGGATTATTAATTTTTCCACGCTTTTAGGATGGCATAGTATTTTGAATTTAAAAACCGACTTCAGATTCGTAATCTACGTCATCAGTTAACCCCATAAACTGAGTTTCACCTCAAAATTCGAAGAAATATAGTTTCCCGCGCTTTTTCGATGGCGTAAAATTTCAAATTTAAAAACTGACTACAGATTCCTAATCTACGTCATCAGTTGCCCCCATATACGGAATTTCACCTCAAAATTCAAAGAAATATGGTTTCCCGCGCTTTTTCGATGGCGCAGTATTTCAAATTTAAAAACCGACTTCAGATTCGTAATCTACACCCTAAAAAACGTCTACATACCCAGTTTCAGCCTTTAACTTGCATATTTGAAGATTATGTATAATTGATATGCTGTTACGCCGCACAACTCAATATACAAAAAACAACTAACCAACGAAAAAAGGGTTGTGTTTCAAAGAGCTCCCCAGCATGTCTTTTTGTCCTTTATAGAACGATGATGCTTTTATTATAAAATTTTATTTAAACATGCTCAAAAGCGTTTCTCTTGTTTGCGATTAGTCTAAAAAACTGTACTGTGTAAGCACAATAGCTAAACGAATTTATCTCATTCGGCTTAGTTGAAACTTACAAAACATATAAATTAAGATTGTTAAAGTAACATACAATAAACTTATTGCTACTTCACATTTACCAACCCTTTGGGAACAACCACTTGCGTACTTACGATTAAATCAGCAATTAATTCAATGAAACCAACCTAAAAAATTGGCTAAAAATACAAATTAAGTGAACGCAACATTTTTGGATTCAAAGTTGTATACATCATTTTCAAGGTTTTTAATCCGAAAAACATGTTTTAACAAAATACAAACATCCGATCTATGCTAGTTTGATGCAGAATAAATACAATACATAATTTTCTAGATATATTTCGAAGTGCTTCAGCCAACTTAAATACTTAACGAATAAAACAAACGCAATAAAATAACTTCAATAATAGTGTATTTCCATTGTAAACACATTAAACAAATAAATGCATCACTTTAAAATTATTAAACCCTTTTCAAACCAATTGACAACACCAACAGCTATTATGCATAGCTGAAACTACTTTTATCTTCTTCTTATTAATTCGCAAACAAAGAGATTTTTTAAGTTCAACGCGAAAACAAACCTTTGCTTGAAATTGTATTCATGTTTTCATCATTGTGGATAAATCAGATCTGTCATAAGCAAGGTAAACTTTGCTAAAACTTGAACCTTTTTTAATTTGCTGTTGGTTTTTAAGCAGTTTCATTTATTTTAAATTAAAAACTTACTATAGGTAGTAAGGTAACACTGCTTTATTTATCACTTAGCAGTCATGTGAAGTCACTGTTGCGGAATTTTGATTCTTGTCATTTTAAATTCTTTATGGGAAATATATCAATGTTCAAAATTCAGAATCAACATTTCATTACGATAAAACCGTAATTTCGTGCAAGAGAGTGCCTCAATATATATATTTTGAAGGATACATTTTGGTCAGAAACACTTCCCACTGGTACATGATGCACAGATACATGGTACCAGAAACCTTGTGAACAAAGACAAGATCAGAGACGTGGTAACCAATATTATAGTGAACAAAGAGATGATGACCGAAACCAGGGCAAATTAAGAAATGGAGACCAAAACCACAGAGAACAAAGAAATAGTATTCAGAACCAAGGCAATCAGCTACATGGTAAACAGAGTTATGAAAAATATCAACGTGATAAAGCTGTACACAAGACCTGATTATAAACTAATATATTAACAGTAGTACGCATTACTTAGGCTTTAAAATGTTCAGCGTTACCTTTATATTCCCCCACAAGTTTCACTATCCAAAAGCGATGTAAAGTGTTTAACATTATTTATTACCGTATAAGCAAACTAAGGACTAATTAACGCAAATTAACATCCTATATTCATTTGCACTGGTAAAAAGACATAAGTGAGATTCAAGTCTGAATTTTCATTATCATCGCAAAAAACTCAAAATTTGATCATATAAAAAACCAGAAAAATATAGACAACTTTAAAGATAAAATATTTATTTGTGGTTTTTGCGAAATTTGATATTCTGAAAACAAAAAGCTTAAGAGGCACAAGATATTCAATTATTCAAATTTAAAACAGCCACACACATTGAATCTAATCAAATTAAATAATCATCTGCTAAATCTCAGTTGAGTTATATTTTACATTGATCGACACATTTGCTGTTTTATTCTTGAAAATTCAACGATTTCTTTTCCTAATTCAGATAAAAACGCTTACGTTAGTCAGTTATTTTGTAAACTAGATAATTTTTGAGGAAATATTTTTTAGTCGAAGCATTTTGCTTTCGGTTTCTTTAAGTAGTTATGCGAATAGCCAATAGAAAATAATTAGTTGTCGCATGAATAGCCGAAACTCATTAAAACTACGTAGTTATAGTTTGCTTGTTTCAAACGACGGAGCCAGAGCGCCTTGCTAGCTCACATCGTAATTTACTTTTTTCAACTACGTTTCCTCCTAAAAACTCAATTAAAAAGGCTAATTAAAATATAAATCAATACACTCTTTCTGTTCCAACTCATATTCTGTCCAAGCAAAAGATAAAAGCCAACGCATGTATATTTAGTATGAATTGGGTTTTATACTAGGTAAGATATACACGTAGTCTACTTTTAACGATACCAAGAAATAAAGAATTTAATCGCTTTCAAAAAAATTCCCGGTCAGTTGCTAAATAAAACCCGTGTTTTGCTGAACCAACCATCTTGGGTTCTAGAAAAATAACTGTCACATTATCTATTTTTACTAACCTGCTCTATTTTAACTTGTCCAACCCAACTTGGAACAACTGTCAACTTTATTCTAATTCCAAAAAAATATTACATCGTAGCATTGTAGTTTTTAGTATTTCACTACAAAAACTCATTAGTAAACAGATCAGCAATTGTTCACATTATTCAGACATTAAAATGTTCACCTTATTGACCACGAAGTTTTCATTTATCACTTTTCTTTTGCTATCAAGTAGTCTTGGAAATCGTTTTACAAATAAAGCACCACACCCACCGAAAAAAGGTGCATTAAGGCAACTAAGCATCTTGAATGCATTTACACATTGCAATATACGCGTCGTCAATTTCAAGGGCTTAAATATTGATTTTCAAGTTATAACTGAACCTATTATTCTACTGCGCTACACATCTACATGCGAAAATGTCTACTTGTTTCCATTTGAACTTGGCTCAGCGTATCCAGCACTCAAACCTCAAAACTCATCCACTTGTAATATTGATGTTATGACCGACAAAGCCAATGTACCTTCATATCAAACTGGAATTACTTACGTAGCCAAAACTTTCTCCGAATCTCTTCAACTCAAAAGTCAAAAGAAACTTTGTGAGGCGAACGTTTATCTTGACCCACCAACAGAGCTAGATTCTCCACACATGTATATAGAAAATTGGTACTGGTCAAGTGTTCTTAAAATTCCCACTTTCCTACACATGGATAGTGCATACGAAACTCAAAAGTGGAAGTATAATTTTTTGAACACGGTTCCAACAATTTCCCTCCTCATTTGTAACTCCATAGGTGTTTCAATCTGCGGAAACGAAAACGATATCAATAAGTGGATTGCAGGTGTTTTCGTTCTATACTACGAATTTTTTAGATTATCAGTCAATGTCCTAATTTGGGACTTTCCATCCTCCTCTCTAAAAACACTGTGCCCCTACTGCAACCCTTGTAATTCATTTAAGACCATTTCTTTTCGTGGGAATAATGTTCCAACATCTAGAAGTGAACTAGACATTATTCTACTTGAAATCCGCCAAATAATTCCAAATCCATACTCGATTCGAGTACTAAGTAATTGGTATAAATCCTCACGTAAAAGAAAGGATCTTCTCGAGGACATCAATTTGCTCTCAGTTGAATCAGTCATGTTATCACTGTTTAGTTTAGCAGACGAACATTTGATCTCATTAATATTACCTGAGTCAGAAAATAATACATTTTCTCCGGATTATGATAAATATTTGGACAAATGGAAAAACGTTATTGTCGACACTTGTAGTCCGACAGATGCCATAAACTCACATCCAGTATTTCGCCCAATGATTCTCCGAGCAAATTATAAATCTCGTATTTTCTTTCAAGAAAGCCGATTAGTAACTACAATACATCAATATAGTTTTGTAAGTTGTCATAAAGAACAACCGCATTGGACAAACCAATTAGAAGAATTGATTTCTCCTTTTGATTTTCCCACATGGTTTCTAATTCTAACTACTTGCTTTTTTGTATGTTGGATTGTAAAAATGTCGAAGAACTCGTTTGGAACGGAACGAAATTCAAGTTTATTTGAGATGATTTTTTTCATGTTCTGGTCTATTGTTGACCAATCCTATAGTGTATTCAGCACAAGTAGCTTAAGTACAAAAATATCGTTTTACTTTTGCATTTACTTTGTTCCGATTACGTGGCTCTATTTAAGCACACTCTACAAAGGAGACAATGTTACCAGACTCACAGCAGAACCTCCTTTGATCCAATTTGATGAATTTAGTTTGCTGGAAGAATACGGGTTTATTGCTTATTCACGAAGAATTAATTTGGAGACTTTTAATAATGCAATATTTTATAATGTTAGTAAAATTAATCAAGTACTTGACTTGCACGGCTCTGTAAATAGTCACGAAGCACTTCCAGTTGTTTCTGAGTTATGGTATGAGTTAATGCAACAGATACGTCCTTATAACAGAATAGAACGTAGCTTAAATCTTTTGAAAGATGAAATCTCATCTCCAATGTGGAAATATCTTAACAACTCTGCATTGCTACCAGATTACGGACAAGATTTTTATGAAGACGATTCTACCATTTTGAATTTTCACATGAACAAATGTAACAAGTCTGCCATTATACTACAAGCTCCTTCCGCAATTAAAATTCATTTGTTGCTAACTAAAATGAACAAGCCAGCCTTTCTTGGAAAAGATAAAATATTGCAGACATTTTGGGGATATCAATTTCAGGGATTTATTCCGCCAAATTTAGTATTTCGGTCAAGGTACATTTTTGATGCTGGAGTATTTGAATGGTGGCAAAAGTTTCTTCAATACTCGTTTGTCTCAAAACTTAATATACATTCTAATAAATTAATGGATTCATATAATCAAAATTTCACATCCAAAACCCGTAAAAGTGAACAAACAGCAGTTGTAATTTTATCTATTATTCCGGGAGTAGGGTTGGGAATTTCCTTTGTTGTTTTCATTTTTGCCGAGAGACCTTTATTCATAAAAGTACTGATTTTACAAGTCATTCAAATGTGTAGAAAGTTCTACAGTTCAGCCATTAAACTATTTCAAAATATTCCAAAATTTGGATTCAAATCAAATGTACAAGCAGAGAATATTATTTTGTTCAATGTAAAAACCAAAGTACATACTACATCTAGGGTGGTGAAAATTGCATGATTTTTGGTTAAATTCCTGGAATGTCCCGAATCACATGTAATGTTTTTGAACTCTATCTGGAATCTAGGATAAAGCTTACTAACATTGAGGAGAAAACTATGCAGACAGATAGGCTCTGGTATAGTAAAAATACCAAAATGTCGACTATGGTGCCGAGAATTCGTGTTATATCGTTGAATGTGTTGACTGTTAAAGTACGTGTGTGAGTGGAATAATTGCACTAATTATATTATCAAAATTAACCAAAATCATACGAGAAATATTCATTAGCCAAGCTTAATATATTCCAATAAAATTGTCTTACGTTACGTAAGTTTCAGAAACGTTCATATAAAATCGAACTCGAACTCTTTCAGCAAAATGTTTGAAATAATTTTCTGTCAAAAATTCTGAATTTTCGTTATCTGGAACAAATTTCTTGGCACACCATATAATATTCATTGCTATAATGCACACAATTACTGATACAACTATTGCACATGGTATATATTTTGTAAACCTTGACTACTGTTTTACAGTCTGATCTGCATTAAAATAATTATTAGACATGCTTGTTAGTGAATTTTTACGGAAACAATATTTGGGATAGTAAAACATAATTGAATTTGATCAAAAAAAATTAGAATATGTTAAGGCAGGCTTTTGCACTTGGCTTTTCAATATGCCAAATTGGTACAGAAAGTTTATTGTAAGCCTAAGTACGACACAAGTAGCTGATGTTTTGCTTTTCTTGCAAGAACTTTGGGTCTAAACGAAAAGTAAATTGCTCCCATAAACTTGAGATCTGCCAAAAGATTTAATCTATCAGCTTATTGATAATCCGAATGAATTATCTTTCGAACCAAGAAACCAGTGCCGCGGGGCGATGACTTTTTCCGAACTTTTTACAATGACTTATCAGTAATTGCATTGAAACCCGTCGATTTCACACTGCTCGACAACGTGAAAATTTTAGGTGGTCATGTGGGTTATTTGTAGTAAATTAAACGTGATTCACCGTTGCATAAAGCTTTTTAAAACGTAAACAATGCACACGGAATAATTTCATAAATTGTTTCAAGCATTTCGTTACAACTTTAAACAGATGAGCAAATTTTGGTGCTAATATTAATGATTAGAAAGCTTTGCCACAAACTTCTGCTTAAACACGTTTTGTCCATGGGAGTAACAACAATATTCAAAATAGTCAATCATGGTTTTCAATTGACTATAACCTTTTGTATCAATTTTATGTTTAATAAACTAGCTTAACACTTTGACCTGATTTTACATTTGTTACTTTTTAACGTAGTTGTAAGCCTGCTAAAATTGAAAATAAGTATTTTTAGTCTTTATGATGTAATATTCAGCAAAACGTATGTTGTTAATTAAATCTTCTTTGGTTTGTAAAAATTCAACAACAATTACAGTAGAGCATTATCATTAAATCATTTTTATTTATTAATTATCATTTTTCATATTGCAGAATCCAAATCTACACATAAAGTTTCCTCTTAACTGAATGTTGACATTCCTATTTCCAAACGTACAATTCTAAGATATTATGTATTTAATAAAAACTTCTCTAAAAAATTCAGCTTTACATATACACGCATAGCATCAAATCGTTTAATAGTAACAGCTTTTTGCGCATTAAAAACCGGTTACTTTTTTTGAATCCAATAAATCGTTATTCAGCCATGGATTTTTTACTTAATGTTAACTTTTTATATATTTTTTGGGTATATCGAAATCATATAAACCATTGGTATTGAAAAATTATTATAAAACTAACTTCAAATAAGAATAACGCTTTGAGTGAATACCTTTTTTTCTTTGTTCACCTGTAACGCTTTTTTTAGTTCTTTCAAATATCTGCCAGTCTACTACAACCGTTTTGGTTATAACAACATATCATTCGTTTTTTCATACAAGACTGCTTTCAGATTTTGTATAAAGTATATTATAGAGTAACACGAATATATGTAATTTAAAATTCTAAGCGGTCTCCAACGTAATACTAAATAATTCATAGCGTTAAAGAACCTAATAAATTCTACAAAATATCCACTTTTGCAAACTCATTTTGTTCCAATTATTGTCTCGTTTGGTTCCAAAATACATGTTAACCGTTTATTTTTTATAATAAATTCACAAACGTATGTGAATGCAGGCCTATCTAAAACAGCATCAAGATTTTATTCGTTTTCAAAATATCTAATAACAGAAGGCAACAAATTTCAAATACGATACGTAAAATGGCTACACCATTATTTTGGAAATCTTGGCAGATTAGCAATTCAGTATATAAAAGCTTACTGCCATATCGTTTCATAACTTATATGAATCTAGACACTCAACAAATGGTGCTAGTAAGCGGCAGCAAAAAATTGTTTCCTCTCTGCTTAGCAACTATCAATCTGACAGTATTTTTTATATTGTACGCAGCACTAGTTGTCCGAGCTTCATTGTTTTATACAATTAAGCTAAAATTTCACCTTTTGATAGTTAATATATTTACAACTTGCATGATAGGTCTTTGCCTTAGTCTTCTAGCCATGTTAATACCATTTGCTAACCAATTGATAAACCAGTATTACAACACCATGCTTAAGTTAGAAAGAAGATTGAAAGGAAAACCTTCAACAAATCGCTTTAAAATTCCACCGTTGATGCATATTCTTCAAGAAGGTAAACTAGGCTTAACGCAAAGTATTTGTAAAATAAATAAAGATTCGTTTTAGCTGATCCCATGCAGTTTAAGTCTAATTAATTTGGCCTTTTAAATTTTCAGAATGTAAAAAATTTCAAACCGGAAAACCTCTTGACATCATTGGAATTCAATCAGCGGTACTGTCTATTGTTCTTATTGTAATTGGAATCGGATTAGCACTGGCAGGAATTTTAACTGGAATTGACTTGACTTCACAACTCGTACATGAATACTGTGAGCAAGGTTGTTTGCCTAAATATAAGTACGTAGCTCTATTCATTGGTTATCTGTTTACGCAATGGTGTACGCTAGAAGCCACTAGGATATATGTAGCATTTCTTGTAACGATAATGTCATTGTTCAATATTGTTATGTTCGTCATTAACACTATACGAAAAATGGAACTAAACATAAAAACTATTTTGTTGTACAACGAATTGTTTTGTACAAATCAAGTAGTAGTGTTTCATGTGGCAAGGGTTGCTGGAGTAATGATGAGTTTTGGGCTAATTATTTTTGTCTTTGGAAATTGGATGATTGTTTCAGTTTGGAATTTGGTCCCGAAAGAAATATATTTTATTAATGTAGGTGTAATTGTAGTAGCATATTTTGTTCTGTTTCAGGCACTTCCTTTAGTAATAAAAGTAAATGAGGTGAGTATTGAAATAATTCGGAATTGGAAAATGGACTCAAAAGTTGGTTTTCGAAGAGGGTCGTATTGGAGAAGGAAGGTAATTGCGCAACAACCTATAGCTTTTCAATATGCGATGACCAAATTTGAAAGAGAGACTAAGGTGAACTATTACTCGAATATTGTTGATAATACTATTAATGTTTTGATGTTGTACTAGTTACTTTTAAATGCAACCCATTTCAAATAAATAGAACAAAACAAATTGGTAATAATAAATATTAGTTCAAACAGAAATATTGTCGACATTACAGGTTAAGTAAAAACTGATATTAAAAAAAATTGTTACCATCAATCGATTTTTTCTTCTCTGTGCATTAGTTTAAATATGGTTTTGAAAATAATAATTTTGTGGCGAATAAAAATAAAACGTTGCTATGAAATGACATACTATTGGCACCATTTGAACTAAATATGCCATGCTGCACATTTATTACAGAACTACATACATTTGACTTCTTTATTTTGCGTTTCTTTGAAAATTTGTGTCTAATTGTTTTAAGGCTTTGATTTTTTCTGCCAAGTTCACACTGCATCTTTGTTAATGTTCTGATACAACAATTAAATAAGTGGATAAATACACCCAATTTTTTATAGAAGTGTTACAATTATATTATATGGGGAAGATAGTTAAAACAATTCTTCTCATTTAGCTTTATTCGGCTACCAAATTACATCAATTTATGTTGTTGAAAACATACAATGAACTTACTGCTACTTCAAGTGTCTCAATTCTTCGGAAGTAAATAAGTAAATACTTACGTACTTAAAAGTAAAACTACTAATTTTTCAATAAAAACAACCTTTGAGAAAAACATGTTTGGAATACAAACTAACTAGCAACAAATAAGCTACATTCGTGGATTTTAAGCTGTAAACACAACAATTTGAAGGTTTTGAGTACAAACATATTTTTAAAGAAATACAAACATTAAAACTACGCTAGTTTAATGCATAATAAATAAAAAATATCATTTTGTTTTGTATGTATAAATCTCATTATTATTTGCATAAAAACATTCAACGATTAAAGGTTTATTTGGAACAAAAAACACATCTGTAGTATTGTATTTTATCGTAAACACATTAAACAAATAAATACACTGTCTTCTTAAATCAGTAAAATCTTAAATAAAACTTATTCAAAACGGATTTTTTTTTGAAAATATAATTTATTCATTTTTGAAATTACATGCAATTGGTATCGATTTGCAAACACATCGAATTTAGCATTTGAATTGATTCCATGATCCTTTTATATATCTTTCAGAAATGTTTTTATTATTGTAGATAAATCTATCTGAAAAGGGTATTCATTTCCACGTCGTGAATTTCAAAACCGTTCGACCCTGCTCTTGATTTTTAACCAGTTCTATCAATAATGAAAATTGCTTCTTTCCCACAAACTTTTCTCGTCTGCCATATCTGTTTTATGTGCTTTACTAATGGTAGCAAAGTAGCACTGCCTTATTTATCACTTAGTGGTCATGTGAAATCATTGCTGCGCAAATTCGATTCCTGCCATTACAAGTTCTTGATAGGAAATATTTCACTGCTCAAAATCCAAGATGAACATTTCATTACGATAAAAACCGTAATTGATTTCGTACAAGAAAGTGCGTCGATATCTTCTGAAACTTTAGAAGGTTCCATGAATAAGTTGAATCATCATAAAACACGTCGCCATTCAATGTGTTTTGTTCATTGTTATTTAGTAGACCAGTTAGGATTTAATGAAAATGGAACGCCTCACCGAATGCAATTGTCTGAATGGATAGGTGAGAAACCTGATCACGTTTTGTTTTTTGAAGAAAACTTCCCACGAAATGCAGATATGCAGCAACAGTGGCTACAATTTATTGTGCTATATTTGCCCCATTCGTTTGTTCAAGGGCTTGTAATAAACGTTGTGGCTCTTCAACAAGTTTATTTAGTACGAATGACTTCCTTTCAAAATATACAAGAGTTAACACAACAACTTACGTTGCAAAAGCTAAGAAGTTTAGAAGCAATGCTGAATATTTGGAGATATTATCACTCGAATTTACAAGGGGGTTACATTGCCAATCATATGAGTCGAGATTTAAAAATTGCATCGACTAGAATGGAATGTGCTGAATTTTCAAAACATCGAAACCATGGAATATACGTACCAATTAATGTGGCGTGCACACAAAAATTTATCGCTTCAAAACTTAATTACTCTTATTAAGGACCACAATACATTATCAATGGTATTCCTGTAATACTTGGGTTTGTAAGTGGACAATCATTTATAAGCGAAGAAAACCAAAAGGTACAGCAAATTCAAAGAATAAGGCGTCACGAATGGATACCCTACGGCGTTAAATATGAGCCATATTATTTCATCACTGTGTTGGTTCAACCTAGTTTTAATGCTTTAACGTTTGTCAGACCGTTTGATTATATAACTTGGATTTTAATACTAATCTCAGGTTCAGCAATGTTTTTGTTTGTGCTAATAACTACTCAATTTGAAGATTCTGTACAGATTTTAAGTACTATTGTAAGAAGCACTTTGGATCAACCTGTATCAACAAATTTTGAACATAGTAAAAAATTGAATTCTGGAGTGTGAGCGGTTATATGGCTTATGTGGTACTTGATAATATATACCATCAGTCAGGCATATAAAGGAAAGTTTTTCTCATTTTTTGCTGAAGGAACAAAACCTGATTTTCCACGAACTATAAGTGAACTAGTTGAAAGAACGTATCCGATATTTACCATACAAATAGGAAGAAGCATGGGTAGTGAAACATTTTCGCTAATGAAGAAAAAGTTCCTGGATAACTTACCTGATTGGTATGGAGATGAGTATAGACTGCTAAAAAGGTCAATTCTTTGGTATGGCGTGACGCGATTTGCATTAATGGATGCTATATTTGAAGGTAAATTTAATAGAAGTATACCAAGCAACAAGTTAAAATTCTTGAAAAAATTGGCACATGATGAAATATCATTCATTGACAAATTGGAACATGTTAGCAATATTGGTTTAATGTATACTTCAACCTTTTCCGATGCCGTTGTTTCAAATCCTATAAGAGTTGCGAGCTATTTTCAAATAACACCTTGGGAAGTTTCAAGAAATTTTTTCAATCGAATTTTTTCACACGTGCTTGCGAAATACGTCGAAAGTGGAATATCTGGAAAATTGGATTCTTATATTGATGAACTACACAGGAAAGATTACTTGAGGGGTTCAAAAAGAAGGCTTCGAGAAAATTACGGACGAAATGTTACTACTAACTACAATCAGCTATTGAATGAAGGTTATTCAGCAAAACTCACGAAACCATCTAAACCTATTAAACTTAAAATGGTTTTACCGTTAGTCATAATGTTCTACACTGCGGATATTGTATCATTTGTATGCTTTGTATATGAACGGTATTCCGGAATTCGAAATTTTGTTGTCTCGTTTGTGCAAATGTTTACAAAACTTTTTAGTTCAATTTGGAGGTTTGTCAAACTGATTGCTGAAACGTTGTAAATGGTAACAATATAAAGTTGCTGCATACTATTGAACTTTCGCTTGTATGGTATGGCATTAGTTTTCTACTGCAGTAAATTGATTGTGAGATATTTAATTTTAAATAGTGAAATATTTATTGTAAATAAATGCTAGTCTGTACGAAATATTTTGACAGAAGTAGATGCTAAATTTAATAAAATAAAATAGTCATCAATGTTCGTGTTAATACATTTAAACATACAATGCAAAGATTTGGGACAACAATACTGTCCAGTTATTACAGGCAAACATGTTTGTAATAAAATTGTATGCGTATATTTTATGGAAGCTAGACAAACGGTCAAATGTTTGTTCTGAACAAAAACATTGCTTCTTCAGAGCATTACAAATGATCTAATAACCTTTATCGGCAGACATGTCGCATTGCAATTGTAAACAAAATAACCGAATTGAAGTAGCTTCAAAACATTTTGTGTTTGGTTGAAGTATAAAACCTAAAAACAAAGATTAAAAAACAATTTTAACTAAATTTGGTTTTAAAATTAAGCCAAATATTTCTCAACAAGGAAATTACAACGATATTTTTCCAATCATGAATTAAATTTCACTAAATATTAAGTTACTGTAAACAAATTCGTTTAAACGTTATGACGAAATGACATACTATGGATGCCTTCTCAATGTTGCACAGTTATTGCAGAAATACATGCATTCGACTTCTTTATTTTACGTTTCTTTGAAAATCTGATATTGTGATATGCGAGTTATTTTCAAATAACACCTTGGAAAGTATCTGGAATTTAATTCAATCCATTTTTTTTCTAATGTACTCGCAAAATATAACAAAAGTGGGATATCTGGAAACTTGAATTCGAATATTGATGAGCTACACAGGAAAGATTACCTGAGAGGATCAAAGAGGAGGTTTCGAGAAAATTATGGACGAAAGGTTTGAGCTAACTACATGTTGCTACTGAATGAATTGTACTCGGCGAAACTCGCAAAACAGTTTAAATCCAATGAGTTAAAATAGTTTTACCTTTAGTCCAAATTTTTTACGCTGCGGTTATAGTAGCATGTTTATGCTTTGTATACGAACGGTATTCTGGACCTCGAAGTTTTGGTTTTCTTTTGTGCAAATGTTTAAAAAACTGATGTCGTTGTTGATTCTGGGAAACAGTTGTGGGTTGTCACTCATCGTACGAAGAAATTTAAGAATAGTTTTATAATATGACTTAACTGATAACAATTGTATGTTTTAATATTACACTTAGCTTTAAAATTTGCAGATAAAAGTGTGTTTTACAAACGAGAATAAAAGATGGCATGGCATATCAACATTATTATTTTCCAAAACCAATAATAATGTTCGAGACAAAAACATCGGCATTAACTAAATTAAGAGGACAATTTAATGAGAATTTCTTGAATTTGTTGTATCCCTAATCAACAATTGCTACCAAGTTTTGAAAAATTTAGACATAAGTAGTTCAGTTAAAAATATCTGCTTACAATTTAAATCAACGACTAATTTGAGGCTAATAGTATCATTTTCCTTTGCTTTAATCTATATTTATTAAATAGCACTTGTCTGAATCCAATTAATAATTAAATTACCTTTTGCTAAAGGATTCTCAGCCTGTAATATAATATTATATGTGTGTCGTAAGATCTTATTTGGAATCTAATTAACTTCTTACAAGAGTATCGTCACTGTAGGATATTTGATTTAAAACATTGACGATTTGTACATTTTTTGGCAGAATCTTGATGCGTTGTTGCATTATATTGTATGGAGT
>JAQIWN010002953.1:0-14235 GCA_034699025.1 Entomobrya cf. arborea Gr-Col-00668
AATTTAATTTAGCTAAGTTTCTCATCAAATTAGCGCACACAGGTAGCAATTCATTTTTTATCCTTGTTCGTCTATCTGTGTTTCTTGTAAGTTTTTTAGTGCCATACTTGCTTGTCATGTAAAGCTGAAGTCCTAATTTGACATTTAACTATTTTTTATTCATTTAGTGATTAACAACATAATACGTAGTAATGGAAACACAAATACAGTTTAATTGCCTTCATTAAATCCTTATCTTCTTGGTAAAAATTAATTTACAATTATTTACTTTGTTAGCTATTAGTTATATATAAATATACTACTCGTGCGCGGACATGGAAAATCTTCAGGTATCAGCCTACATCTCTCTTTCGCTTTTTAAACTTTTTTTTTAAATATTTTACCCGAAAGCTCTTGGATGTATCAAATATAGTGTATTTTTTCTGTTGCTTTGATCAAACCTATTTATGTATGTATTTGATGGTATTTATTCTCAAATATATTTATCTATAAATGCTCAACTCCCCACTCTCACAACAACGCTATTTTCCGACATACCATTTAGGGATTGTGTTTTGATTATCTTTTTTTTTAAATTATTAACGCTTTTTCATAACTTTTGAAGTTTAAAGAAGCCTATGTTTAAAAATAATTAATTCATATCTATAATTTTGTAAGACCGATATACTTATTCTGACCCGCTTAATGATTCATCATATTATCATCATCATTTTCAGAGGGAATGAAAAAGTACATTCCCCATATAAATAATTTTTGTACCTCAAAGTTATCAACGTCGTACTTCAAAGTATTATGATATTTTCGTAAACATTTAGCAGGACAAATTCAAATTATCTCATTTCTCACTCTAATGTAAATGAGAATTGTAAATGCATTTTCACTGTTGAGTATTTTTGATTGACTATTTTAAGTAAATAAGAGCCAATCATTGTATATTTTGTGCGTCGAAATTGACAAAACTAGCATAATGTGTAGGTATGGGAGAAATGGTGATGTTGATAGCTTAATATGCCTGCATGATCTAATCATTTATAGTAATATCCTAATTTTCAAATTTAAGAACTGGAAAGAAAAAATAATGCGTTTTAACCTCTAAATTACCGAGTTCAAGAATTATGATGATGATGATGAGATGCCATTCACTCAGTCTCCAAACTTCAAACAAGTAATTTACCATTACTACAAAAGGTAGACAATTTTTATGTATGAAAACACCTTCTGTTGACTTTTTTTTTACCTTACGACATTTTGATTTCTACGTTTTTGATTGCGTTGACGAATACACATTTGATTTGGAAAGTAAAATAAATATCATTTTTGACGTGTGTAAGTTTACGACTGTTAAACGAAGGAACTTTATTGTTTAAAGTATAACAAACAACTTGCTGCTATGTTTAAGTATATGTAGGTATGTAAGAATATTTAGTAAAGTTTAAATACAATTAACTGCATACTATAGTTAATAATAGAATATTTGGCTTAATTGCCATACATATATTACATGTATGTTTATGCTTATAGGACCAGTTTAAGTAGCATAGTACAAAATTATGTAAGACAAATTACATCAAGAGTAAAAAAACGTAAGAAAACTTCTTTTTTGGAATTATTTAAGAGTACCACAACAACAGTGTTTTACATAAATGCGTTGGACAGTTCAGTTTTATTATAACTATTTCATTTAATTGTATATTTTGTAGAAGAATTGAAACAAAAAATCTTTCGAAATATTTTCACTGTGAAGACAAATGAGTCAACCAACCAAGCTTTCGCTATGTATGTATGGTTGGTTGGTAGCTTCTGCATTCTCCCCTTGTGAATAGATATATCGGTGGAATTACAATTTTTATACGCGATATTTTTTAAAATAATAATCTGTATAAGCTCTACAATAGCCATACAGTCATAATTTATAGCTCAACTAAAAAATTGCAATTGCTTTGCTGCACTTAACTTGTAATTTGTTTAATTTACTTACACATGTTGCATTGCTATTGGTATAATATGTATATTATTTACGGTAATGTTGACAGATTGCTTTTCGTTGTGCGTTGTTTCACAATAAAAAAAACTTAATAAATAAAGTCACAAGACACAGCAGAATAACAAGTGTATGTATATTGGAAACCGAATGAAAGTTTTTACGGTTATTGTTTTTGAAAAACTCATCGGAAGATCATCAAAGCATCGTTTTGCTTGCAAGTGGAAAAAACAGGTTGAGCAAAACAGATTTGACACGCATAAAATATGTATGGGATTAAAAATGGCATTACTTTAAAATTTCTCGGTTAAAGTATCCTCTTAAAAACTACATAACATAGAGATAAATATAAATATATACTTTATACATTAAATTGTTATAGTCATTTCTGACTACTCCTTTTAAACTTTGATGACTAAAGAACTTCTAGAATATTTTTAGCGTGGATAATTAGTTGTCCTATCATGTATGTACACCTCTACGACTTTAGCTTTACTTGCCGAGTTTACTTTTATGCTAACTCGGAAAAGTATAATATATAGTTTTATTTTCCTAACGAAACAGAAAAACGCAAGGAAACTTCGAACATTTTCTTTTTCACTGTAGTATAGTTGATTCGTAGTAAACTGGTATTAAATATCACAGGACGCAGCAGTGTGAAGAATTGTCACATCAAAAATTCGTTATCAATATTACTAATATGCATGGAACTGACACTTCAAAAGTTCCAACAGCTTTGATTTCTTTATGCGCACAAAAATAGGAATAAATAGGGATTCACGGTAGGATATATTTTTCAGCGCACAAAATAAAAAAAACGAAACTGCGGAGCTTTTACACAATCGGATCTGTGGAGTTCTCTATCGTTTCCATGCCTTCAGGAGGAATCCGTCCATTTCCGTTGTGCACAATAACTCCATTCATGTGACCATTTGGAATTATTGTGGTGGTTTGACTTGTAAGGAAAGATTCGATGCTGGGAGGTGGGAGAAGGGGTGATGGACTAGTTGGCGTGGCTATTGTCCCGCCGTTACTTTGACTAACCATTGACTCGACACAGCGATACAAAAGTAGGAAATCCTCCTAAAAGTATAAAATAAAAAACATCGATTGTTAGCTACACTGCTGAAACTTGCCGGTTAAGACTAGTTTTAGTTGAGATTATAAATTAACTAACCGGTGTCTTCCAAACACCTGGACGTTGTTCGTGATAAAGCTTTGCATACATATAAATATCTGTGTGATTTTCATAGTGAATTTGCTTCATGCATGTTGTTAGACAACAAAATGTGGCGGCCTCTGTTCCACCAAATCTGTATCCGAAAAAACAAAACAAATTATCCACCCATTCTCACATTTGAAATATATCAAAAGGCGAAGTAATACGCACCTATCAACTACTGCAACAGGTCCTAAATGAGATTCTCGTGTGCACTCTTGAACATATGTGACCAGATCAAGAACAGAAGAAATCGGCGGAGGGACAGAATGGGGCCACATTGGGCAATGGACCATCTTCACGGTTAGATCATAATCGTCCTGCAACGACTGAAGTGAAAAGTCCCGACAAATGAGCCCATTATTATCGTTCTCCTGTTGATTGTTCACCCTGAAAGTGTCATAGTCCTGGCCTTCCTGAGATGACGGCCAGAAGATGGGATACTCTTGATCATCCATGGCTGTGAGGACCACCACGGTTTGCACATTGTGATCCCACAACATTTGCCAAAATTCTGCGATTGTACTATCAAGTGGATGTTGAGTTATGATAAACTCTTGAAGTCTTCGGAAGCCTGTAAAATTATAATTAAATGAGCAACATTTGTTTCTCACAAGCAATTGAATTTGTCAGTCTGAAAGATTAATTACCAGGAACAAATGTTGCGTTGATATATTCACTTCCTTCAACACCTGGTTTAGGAGTTATTGAAACCCTGTATGCATCCGTGCAAACATTATCAATATTTCGATTCTTGCCAAGATTGCATGCTTTCAGTGCGGCAGATTGATGAAAGTCCTTGGGGGAAAACTGCGTTACAAGCTGTGAACGAGGATACAACGATAATATTGAATACTTGCACAAAGATGGTCAACCCTCATAGTATTTTTTCCCATATAGCTTACCTTGTACTGTCGTTCCAGGAGACAAGAAACTTCTGACTTTTCATCTGCGTAGCTACCAGACAAAAGACTGTGAATGTATCTTGATAAATATGCAATGTTCACATTTGTCTCTCCACTACAATAGTAAGAATTAAAAATAAATTATTATCATACACAAAGTATTTGTGCCATCATCATGTAATTTAGAATACTGTCATTCTATTTTTATTGCCTTTCAATGGCTTCCAACATGGCGTCATGAATGAAAATATACTGCTCCTCAGTCTGCACTAAAAAGTTTCGCTGCTTTCGAATGTGGTTGAGAAATCCGTAAATATTTAGATCTCCTCTGGCTCGAATTTGACGCAACATGGCATCCAAAACAATGTAAGTTCCTGTCCTCCCAACACCCGCACTGTTGCGTAACCCGCAAAATAAACACATGAAAACATTAGCAATTTTATCTTGTAAACAGCACAAAAATTTTTTCGACCGGATGTTGATACTAATAAAGAATACATTATCTTTGTAATAGTTATGGATGGCTGATGACGCACGCATACCTGCAATGAACAATGATAGGACCAGCATCGGGAGGGTTCGCTGCAGATGACTTTTTCACAAAACTCAAAACAGGCAGCGGGTGACTGGGTGTCCCGTGATCTGGCCAGTTTGTGTAGTGGTAATGGTAGACAGTTCTCTCCATTATTGTTTGCTTCTTTTTCTTTAACTGTGATCCAGAAAGGGGCTGATTATGCATTATGAGCGCGGAATACATCATCATCATCAAGAATATGGTTTCAAAAGAAAAAGACAATACAGTACCAAAAATTAATATTAAACAGCAACAGAACCAGTAATTCAAAAAAAGTCGAGCATACTTTTTAAATACATTACCAAGCAAAGTAGCATTAATGACAAGGTAACATAATAAAACAAAACTAATAATAATTTTACAGTTTGTAAAAACTGGTAAAACAAACTGGTAAAACTGGTAAAACAATGGTAAAAACTCTCCAACGATACCTTGAGATGCTTGATGGAGAAGGTCCTAACAGTGTAGGTAGACAAGATATCTTCTTTAACGAGTCTGACTTGAATGACTCCGTATGTTTCAATTCCTTCCTTAGGCCAGTACATGTCGCATTTTTTCTGAGCGGTGAGGAAAGATAAAAGTTAATAAAATCATCAGTCAAACAATCAATCATAAAGACATCTTTGTTAATGCTAAGCGCGAAAACACTTACGCGGCCTCTCTCCACTAAATTTGTAATCATGACTATAATGTGGACATTGTGCTCCCAGATCATTCTCCAAAAGCTATCAAATGTGGATGGAAGCGGGCCTTGTGTTCCAATATAAGCCTGTGGCTTTCTAAATCCATCAATGTAATTAGCATTCACATAATCCACACATTTCTTCTGACCAGGCATAGGCTGCAACCTCACTCTGGTGTGATCATCTAAACCAAATAAGAGATTATGTCAATATTTCAAGCTATCAAAGGTTTCTTTCTCTTAAGACACAGTGTCAGTCAATTATTTTCTTAAAGCTGCTGCTGTCAATCTATATGCGTGATGACTCACATGCCACAATGTTCAAGTAGCGATTTTTCTGCTTATTTTCTGGATGTTGCGAGTGCTCAGAAGCAAACTCCTCTTGTACGGATGCGCTCTGGATGATCTCATATTCCTTGGAAAATCCAATATCTCCGTCAGCATGTAGCTCACTCACATGTTTGGGAAAGATATGCGCAGGAATGGCTCTTTTTAACTCGTCGGAAGTATCTCCTTCCCAGCCTGTTCCGCCTAGGAGTGGTGGGATACGAGGAGGATCGTCCAAATAGTAATACGCGCCTTGAAAGCACCGTCTGTTAAGGAAAAATGGAAATGGTAAGTAATGCATGTAAATAAATACTTATCTAGTACAAATGATTCATTTAATGCACAAATATATGAAGTCATTTACCTCCAGACTAGCACGGCAATGAGAATTATCAGAAGACCGAATGAGACACAGACAGTTGCAGCTACCATGGCTGGTGTGAACTCGTGAGCAGTTCTTGGAGAAGTTCTGATCTGTACTTTCTCGCAGTTGGGCTTCATCAGAATCTTCCGCGAATCGGAAAATTGTCCTTTGTACACCTTTTCAGTTTCCAGAACACTCCTTGTACCTCCACGCACCCTTACTTCGTACATCATGTTTGTAGTCATATTTGGGAGCACATGCTGTAATCATAGAAATACAACAATTTTAAGAAATTGCAAGACATGTGTACAATATAAAAGACACAAAAATATAGATAACTTACAAATTGCTCATTAGCTTCTGCATTTGCAGTAATGGTAATTTCCTCAAAGTCGGTCCACTCCTCGCTCCGATAATCCAAATAAAAGAAGTCAATCGTGTTGTAAAATTTTGTCGGGCGCTGCCAAGCGATAAACAAGGCATCCTCAGCCAGACAAGACACGTTTACAATTCTAGGAGGGCTCGGCCCTCTGACATCCGTCTTTACCACGATTGGATCAGATGATTCTCCTTCATTCTTCCAAGTGAATGGTTTCACCCACACTTTGTATTCCATGAATGCCTCTGTAACGAGTGGCCCAAAAAATATATGCATATATAATATAACGTGACTCAAACTAGCTTTAATACTATATTTCCATTAAAATTTATTTTTACCTAATCCGCTCAAAGCAAACTTCATATGCTCCAGAGGCTGTTTGACTGTTTCCACCTCCGTGAAATTCCTCCACATGTAATATATCCTGTACCCGTCAATTTTCCCATTAGGCTTCTCTGGCTCTTGCCAAGACAACTCCATCATCGAGTCAGTCACCCAAGTTACAGTAACATTGCGGGGCTTTTCTGGAACTGTAAACCATTGCACAAAAAATATTTAGAATATTTATCTAAACTTTAATACAAGCATACATATAAAAACATTTATATGATTTTTATGCAATACATCAGTCATCATTAACACATTTCCCATCAAAAATTATGAGGCTTTATTCCTCCCTAAATTTCATTTTTGGCTTGCCCTATTTTAAGAGGGATTAATCCTCACACACATCTCACGACCACGAGTATGAATAGGAAATATAAAAGATAATTGCTATGCATTCCTTCACACTTTTTTACAACCATAATTATAATCCAAACAGCTATACTACATGGTAATAAATAGCTCAGCGTCAACCAGTAAATTGATGTGAGAAAAATAAATGGATGCTGCAGCGCTGTTGTGAAGGAGAATTATTGAAGGTTTTGGTCTTTCAAGACATGGCCTGTCAACCGAGTGAGAATTCTGAACGCTGGCTTAATTCTAATTGTAAAATTGCGAATATACTTTATTATCAACCTCGCAGCTTCTCCTGTGAGCCAGCCAAGTTATTTTTCACAACTTAACCAGACCAGTAGTGTCTTCACGGGCATTAAAAAGTAGAAATTATAGTTAAGCTACAGCTTGCTACTACTTTTACAGCTTTATAATGTCTTCTAGTTATGGCTTTTTGGTTTCTCAGCAGACTGGGGCGACATGCTACTTGCAAATGAAATTTGGCTAAATCAATGCAATTTACCAAGCTAGTTTTATAGTCTTAGCCTAACTTATTAACTTAAGTATCTAAACAAGATAATTGGTACTATTTGTTAGACAATGATTTACTGTAAAAATCTTGATCCGATGATGATGTTCCATTACTGTAATTGTTATAGCTGTCATAACCCTGGCGATCCTGATAGTCGCCAGCCCCATTATCATAATATCCAGCTCCACCGCCATCCACATAAGTTGGATCTCTCATATCATCAGCCACAGAGGTTATCTTTTTATTTGGATTTGTCACAGCATCTTGATGAATTACTTCTTGAATGTCATCAGGCGTGAGAAAATATTTTGCATCTTTTTCCGCGCCCCCGAATTCACCTTCGGTCCTTCTTGACGATGATGGTACATGTGATGGGGAATAAGGATATTCCGCGTCTTCATCCCCCTGAACCCCTGCTCCTCCAAGATCAATAAACTCCCCTTCAACAGAGGGTATTCCACTTGCATGATCATGATGACGATGAACTTTTGTCGTGGGTATGGCTTCGGAATATGTAAATGTGGTAGTGAGAAGGAAAGTGGAAACTAGTAGTGCAGCGGACATTTTGCGAATATAAGGAAATGGCAGTGATTTCTTTAAGACGGTGACATAACTATTATTATCCCGCTGACCATAGTTATCATCATCCTTGTTTTTACATATACGGCTTCGATAATGACGGTGGTGACGACACTGAATGGAATGGTAGGGTGTCATCGTTGGCGTTGTCGTTAGTGAAGTGTTTGATGCAGCGAGAGTGGTGGTGGCAGAGTGTGACAGCAGACGTGGAAGTAGTTTTTTATTGGCATCATCATCCCCGCTATTATTGCAGTCATCAATTAACTTCTCGTGCAGAAAAAGCGGCGGCGGTATGCGGCAACCGTAACTTTTGCGCACTTTCATTCTCTTTACGTCCTGTTTTTATTGCGATTCTACTTTTGTCTCAAATTATAGAAGCAGTCTATATGTATGTCTTTCGTTACGCCATGTTAGCTTGCTTCCTTGCTCAGGAAGGTGAATATTGACGACAAGAAGAGGGTGGTGAATCTATCTAGTAATTATTGTGATTATGATGAATATTTATTTGGTCTGCTTATTTTTTTATTTTTAGACTTTCAGTCCGCGTCTTTCTTTTGTGTCGTTTATATGCTGATTTCCTTGTTACTTCCTTGTACTCAGCCACTCGACGAGTTTGAATAGTGAATTTATGATGATATGTTATTTGAAATGTAATCTGCTTTCTTCTTGGTTGAGGTTTTCTTTCGCCTATATTACATTTAGCCGTTTCAAATTAACTTTGAAAAGTTCAATGCACAATTATATTAGCATTTTAAATGTAGCATTTGAAACTTGACAACAGACTAGCCTTGTTAGCCTGCAGATATACTAGATATTCAATTTTAAATGATTTGTCATATGTCCAAAATCATTATCGCCACCCTTCCATTTTTACATGGGTTTGCCATCTTCACTTGCGAAGCATTTTTTAACAGAACAAGGTCAACACTTTCGATTTTACACTTAACTTATCTCACACTTCCGCAACCGTCAATTAGAAACCGCTACGACACCAACTTGCTATTTTGCTGGCAAGTAAGCACCAAGTCAAAGTTTTTATTCAAAATACCTTTGGTGTACTATTTATTCATAGAACTGACGTGGTGTGTTATAAAAATAATTCAATACAATTAAATTAGTTTGATGTCCTTTAAGCAGCGTTTAGTTAAGTTTCCTCACGCTTCCCACTGCACCAACGGCGACGATGATGATGACAAATTGACTAGAGAACAGAAACTAATCCACGCATTCAAAATAATGCATATCAAGTTGTGCAGCGTGCCAATTAAAATGGAAATTGAAATGGTGTTAGCAAATTTCCCAAAAGCTATTTTCCTCAAAAATTCTCACATGTCACATAAGTGAGTGCCGCTGCTTTGTTCCGTTCTAATTTCTCGTCGTCCTTTTTTATGATGGGATCCTATTTTTAAAAATTTAGATGAAGGCAGTGCAGATTAGTAGTAATGGCAGTTTTGAAAGTTAGCAAACAATTAAATGAACACTTGGCCCATTCCCCAAAAAAAAAGTTCCTCTTTTAGCTGTTTTGCTTCTTCAAGATGACGATGACGAATGATGCTGATCCAAAAAATCAACTCCACAAAAATACAGGAAGTTGTGGAGGAATCGCTGTATCCTCCTCTGCTCTGCTGTATCGTAAGGCGACGGATCAATGATTCCCTCACGCACAATCCGCAGCGATCATCAGACACACACACACACACACATACACACAATCGAAATCGATAATAAGTACACTCACTCCTTTTTCCTTGAACAAATACAGTAATAAAAGGGTTGCAGCTTTTTCCTTTTCCTACAACAGTCAAACTCACAGTCCCAATGTTGCTCCTTTCTTAAAACTTCCGTTCCGAGAATCCCGGAATCCGAAAAAACGGCGGAGGGAGTTGGTGTTGGTACCTCTCTCTTGGTACTACAGTACTGGGAGCAACGAGAACAATGAACTGCTTTTTCGTAGTCTTCCAGACTTGACGGCTGCTCTTTTTTTGTATCAAATACTTCCCCAAAAAACAAAAGGACGTTGACGATGACACCCCAACAATAATTTAAACACTGATTATAATACTAATTATTCCTTTTAAATGAACAGTAAGGGATATGCAAATATTTAGAATTTTTCGACAGTTCTTCTTAAATAAATATAAATCTTCCTCCGGTAAATCTCAATCACACAATATAACAACTAATCTAATACCCAATGATAACACAAAGTGATATAATAACTTCCAATGAAACTGATTTTTAAATTCTTTTATATTTTGAAAATGCATAATTTTTTATAAAGTTTTCGTCAGCAGCAGCACAACAACAAACCAGTCAGCAGTGCAAGTGAGTGCAGTGTGTATACTGTCTGATCAGTTCACTTCACATTCACATTTCACACAGTTCTCTGCTGACTCTTGTTTACTTTTCTTTACAACAACAGCAGCACAAGAGCTCTTCGTCTCTCTGTATCTATCTTGTTCCCATCCTCACCAAACAACATTATAGCTATACCCAATCCACAATCCAATCTAACATCCAACCAAGTCTACTAACAAAATTCTACTAAACCTGCTGCCTTCTTCTGCACAAATGCAATGCACCAAACCAGTAAGTCGATTATGTCATGTCACCAGAAGAACCAGTAGAAAAAAACAAACCACTATACCACCACCACCGAAAACCTTTTTTTGTCGGATCTTTCTGTGTATTTTTGCTATGCTGCCGTGTGCCGTAATGCCGTGCGTGTCTTGAGTGATGTGAGTGATCCCTCTTGCTATTTTATAAAAGTAACTCCAGCAGATGCTAACTAAACAGCAAAACTACACGGTAACAACATCTTCTTCTTCATCTTCATATCAACATATCAGTATACCAACCAGCAGTTGTTTCCTTTCCTTTCATATGCAATGCACATGAAATACTGATACGATAGAGGAATTGAGATGTGATGTGATGGAACGAAGGAATCGCCAAAATAAAATGTTTTAAAGTCAAAAGAGAAGAAGAGGGAGATGCAGATGGGGCTGAATTGAATTAGAGAGATGAGATGAGTAGAAAAAATATACTAAACCACTTGCCTTGCACTTTGAGTTACTTTACATTACACACTCTCCCATAACATATTATGCATACATACATACTATTCAGAATTCAGAGGCATTTAAAGTTAACAAAGCTTTTTAGTTGGTTACGTTACAATTTTACAATGTTATAAAAACGCTATAGTCACAGAGCTATTATATTAAAAACAAATGTATTTATTTTATTGACGGAGAGAAGCGAAATAGAATCTCTGAAGAATAGCAGAGACTTAAAACTTCATCTTTCGTTACTACACTCAATACTTTGTTTGTCTGTCTTAAATGTACAATTAATATTAAATTAAACTATTATTCTAACCCAACCAAAATCCAAGGATAATTTATAAATAGCCAATTTACATACAGCATATAAAAGTCTTCAGTTTAAAAAAATCGACTGAAAGAGCTTTCGCAACTTTTGCATAGCAAAAGTTTTACTATTACACACCTTTAAGTTTATGAACATATTGTATAGTAGGTAAAATGTTAGTAGCAACAGCAGTGAACGCCTTAGCAAATGGCCATCGTTATCATAATGATATCATCATATCGTTCAAAAAGTACATAAAAATATATGCTAGAGGACGAGGAGACGTAAAGGAAAAGGGTTCTTCCTTCATACATAAATATTCCAACATAATATAATATATTTATGGCATGGCAGCATAAGCAAAGGCGGCACATGGGTCGTCGTCATCGCTAATGCTGATGTAAAGATGGTAAGGGAATATTATGTTCAAAAAGCTTCTGTGTGGGGACTTGTTCAGAAAACTGTTTTTAAAAGGCAACTTGAAAAAAAAGTCTCATTCTTCTGGGGAGAGTAGTAGAGTATATGAAATAGCCATATAATAAAGTATTATTATGAAGAAGCTTAGAACGTGCTGATTGTGATTGTGAGTTGAGTTGAGTACTTAAAAATGTACACAAGCACAAGACACCACACACAGCAACGAAAAATATATTGTGAGTTCCTTTTGGCTGTTCTGATGGCAGAATATATTATGCTGGTAGCAGTATTTTTCATTTCATTCACCACTTTTATCATTTGGCAAGCAGAAGAAGTACGTACAACAAGAGCAAGAGCGAAAAAAGAAGACACGACAGACTCAAGACTCAAGTAAACTTTCTTGCAAGAAAGATTGAGAGAAGACGATCCTTTGTTACTTGCTTTTTACATCTGCTTCGCTTCTTCGAGTTGCAGACGCAGATGCAGGGCAATGGCAATGATTTGATGTGAAATGAGTTTTGAGCGAGTTTCAAAAATAATTTCACTCTTTTTCTTAAAAATTCTCCTTGTATCTATCTGTCTTTTAGAACAAAAAGCTCATTCAACAAAACACAACTAGTAAAAGGGACATTTTCCTTTTTTATCCTCTCTTCCAAAAAAGTTACACGTTTTCTCTCTTGCGAAGAAGCAATGAGTGATGTTGATGTAGTTTGGATATACGTTATATGTACATCGTAAATGTTAAAAGCATGCGCGGATTCAGTTTTTTTCAAACAGGGTCAAAACTGAAAATTGCGAGGACCATGATAATGATGATGATACGATGATAATCGTAAAACGCAATGAAAAACTGAAATAATAGTAGTAATTATAATACA
Organism: Entomobrya cf. arborea Gr-Col-00668; assembly: GCA_034699025.1. Classification (NCBI taxonomy): domain Eukaryota; kingdom Metazoa; phylum Arthropoda; class Collembola; order Entomobryomorpha; family Entomobryidae; genus Entomobrya; species Entomobrya cf. arborea Gr-Col-00668. Next base: position 12,927 of record JAQIWN010002953.1, read on the forward strand.
TGATGCGGAGTAAAAAAAAGAGACATGCATGAAATAATAATAATCATAGATAGTCATAGTTCTTAATGCATTGCATTGTCATAAACAAAAAAAATATATTTGTGTGCAAAGAGTTCAGGAGATTCAGACAAAACGATATTTTTGTGGAGATGGACATGGACATCTTTGAATTTTTGACAACTAGTTATTAGATGCGCGTTGTAGATTTTTTTTTTTGAAAAATTAAATGTAAATGATGAGATGATGGTTGTAGTTGTGGTGGTGATGAGCGTGTGTGTTTGTGTATCTGTGACGAAAGCTGTGGTGTTGGTAATGGTAATAGTTTAATGTCTAATCCCTATGCAAAATATTGATGTAGATAAACGTATTATGAATGCATAATAAACTAACTGAGGAGCTGGCAGAGAGCTGTTGGAGATTGAGAACTGTCACGCAAAATTTTTCACAGCCAAAACTGGATCTGAACTGAACTCTGACTTCACTCTCATCTTTACTCAAAAGAAAAAAAAACATTTAACCAATTATGATTAAAGTGAAGGTTTCGAATCACATCTTCCTTTTTTGGTCAACAAAAAACCTTTTTATAAAACTTTTAAAGGAGTTGGAGCGGAGTTGAAGATCACTTTTGATTTTTTCTTCTTTCAAATGTTTTGAATCTGCTGCTGGTCTTGGTTTGCTTGCTTGTTTTTTTTGCTTGAGATTTTTAGTTGCTGATAAATAAATTGCTATGCATTCACATTTTTTATTTTCTTGGAACTCAGGACATTTTGTACATAAAATCACCCATTTATTTATAAGCACACATGTAAAATGTAAAATGTAGATGCACAACTACTCTGACATTGCCATATTTCAAAATTAATTAACTACTTATTCATGTACAAATCTTTTTCTCATAAAAAATCTTAATTTGTAATAATAAGGTTTCTATTTCTGAAAAAAAGATGATCATGACGAAGCTGTTATTAATTGGCGATGCGATATCTTTTCAGTGAAGGGAAAGGGGGAATGTTGTTGTGTTACATATTATGCTTTATTTTTATGGCTGGTTAATATACTATACATTCATGATATATTGCTACACAAGATGTGATGATGGTTTTTTTGAGAATAATCAAAATGACGATGATGATGTTGGGATGGTGCATTAACTCTAAAACAAAAATACTTATTTTAATGTGCACATTTACCTAATTCCTTTTGGATTTTTACAACTTGTACACACACACATGTCGATGTCTGTCAAGTTAGTCAGGATAAGATGCATGCTTTACTTACATTCTTTTCGAACAGTAAATCTTACATCACA
>JAQIWN010002954.1:0-14234 GCA_034699025.1 Entomobrya cf. arborea Gr-Col-00668
CAGATTCTCTCGATGTCCCAATTTAATTTTAAAAAAATTAACCTTCATTTTAACTGAGCATCAATAAGTATTCAAATATCATATTCCTTTTTTGGGTTTGCAAAAAGGTCAGTGAAATTTTTTTTGTACCTTATTAGTATCAATATCAACAAAAATGTTGTGAAAAATTACATATTTTTAAGAACGCTATTTCAGCAACAGTATGGCATGGGCCCTTTGATTTTTTCTTACTTCCCAAATCTTATTCAAGTTGCCTTCAATACATATATTCTACCCTGGAAACGTTTCCAGGGTAGAATATATGTATTGAAGGCAGCTTGATCTTATTCTAAAATATGATTTAAATATCTTACACAATAAACGTAAGACAAACGCAAGTTACTTTTACCATGGCATGGCCATGCGATGTTTTAAATAATGTGCTTTAAACAATATCGACATAAAATTACATGTGCTAAATACTATATTACTTTCGAAGGCTTGGAATTGTTTCTACATCATAAATTATGAAATGGCTGCTACTTTTACAGCTTAAAACACAACACTTTAGGGTTAATCATACCATATTTAAACAAAAGAAATAAACTAAAATTATTGATGCCTCAAATGATCGAAGTTCCATACGAATAAGAACGCCCCAATTAAGTAAGTTGTTGGGAGAGTGTCGATACCTGGTGTAAAGCAAGATATTTGTCTTGTAATTGCCGAACAGCCTTGTATTTCATATTTTGATTTTGATAGTTTAGTGCTTACATCAGTTATTTAGGTTTGGAAAGGACAGATTTTATTGGTTAAAAAGTTGTGAATTTAACAACTTAATTGTGTCGAGAAAGTTTTCATAACTTTTGCCGAACTAAATAAGTCAGATTAAAAACGAACTAACAAAGGCACGAGTAGGTCAAGGAATTTAAAAAAATAAAAACCTAAAATTATTTTATTTCATGAACACAATTTTAAAAAGATTAAACCCAGGTGGTATGATTATATCATAAATCAAAAATCTAACTACCAATTTAACGCAACAGCGGTTTGGGCTCTCTTCTCTAACTGTATTTCTTTTGGGAATTGAGATGTGCTACAGCTGCACCGGCTACACCTTCAAATCTTGTTACTTGTTTATATAACTATGCCACAATATTTACACACAATCAATGTTCAAATCTTTTTTTGAGTTGATGAATTTGGACACAAACCAGCTTTTTAGTACGAGTACGATCTAGAATTAATGTAATTATTTTTGATTACGAACACTGGTTCGTTGAAATGAGAGTGAAAGCTGAAGAAAACTTTGCTTTTATTAATACGCAGGTATTTTAAAACAGGTTGGGAATATTTTTTCAAGCAATACCATCAACGAGTTATCCAGGGCGGAAGGCTGATAGCCGAATATAATTACAACAGCAAGTAGTACAGTACATCGTTACACTGATCAAATTAATACCGTAATTACGTTAAATAAAGCGAACAATTGTAGGAGGAACAATTTTTTAAAAAGTACAAATATAAGTTAGTAAAGAAGTTCATAAAAATTTATACCACGTTGAAAGTAAAAGCCCAAATTACTTAAATAACGGGTTGATATAATTTGTAACATTAGATATTAGATAGTTACATGTACTAACTTATAATTTTTTTCGTTCTAGTTATGTATCTCGTCCAAATTCATTCACCACAAAATCATTTTTAAGATGTTTTTTTATAAACGAATAACGAATTAAATTCACACAATGTGTGATATGTACCATACAGACGCAACCACGCACGCCCAAACACGGTTTGTTACACAAATAAAGTTTTAAAACTTTTACAAATCGTAAAGTTTCATTTACACCACTGTTTACAGCCGTATTTAGAGCGTAGGTTGTCAGCGTTGTTGTACATCGTCGGCTGTGTTTGTGCTATTCAGCGGGTTAAAGTTATACATTATTTTGAATTATGATGAATTACTGGGAAGAAATATGAATGAATGACTTACACTAGAATCAAAATTTTGAGGAGTATCTCTTGGGAATTACATTGAATTTGTGTGCATGAACAGAACACTAAACACAGAGAAATTTTTTCTAATTAAAACTGGTTCTTGTGGTATTACTAATAAGTTTAGGTAATAATTACCTCTTTTTTATTACAAAAAATATAAACTTGTATCATTTTAATACTTTTAAGAGGCTATCGAATTTAAAAAAAGAAGCTTAGATTGATTCTAACAAAACGTATTCCTTTCAGTGTCAGTTTCGTGGAAACTTTAATGTTTTAGTTCTTAAATCTAGAATTGCAACTTAAGCATTTAAAATTATTTAAATTCCAACTTCAAAATTGCGAAATACTAAATCATAATTTAAATTTGTTTACACTCATAAAGGAGCAATTAGCGAGGACGAATCCAGTATTTCATCATGTGCAGCATTGCTGGATCTCAACATTCACAACGGTGACGTTCGACTAAAGAAGAGAAGTAAAAACATAATCATTGCAAACTCTCTTCCAAATTTATAAACGCACTGGTTTCTGTCACAATGTTTTTTTTGCTAGTGTTGCGTAGTTTTTGTTTGGTAAAAATTTGTATGAAATACGAACAAAAAACATGACTTGTTCTGTCGATGTCGATAAGTGTAAATATATTGCTGACCCGCTAATGAAGATGTTCCCTAAAGCATGAGAAATGCATTTAAAAGTTATTAGCGATTATTGCTTGCCACATCGCATAAAATTTTTGGATTGGTGAGATGAGTTGATTACTTAATCGTTAAAGTATTTAAAGGGCTTTAATTTGTGTCGTGTTCACGAAGAGTCGAAAAAAGAAGCACAGAAGCAAGCACATTAGACTCTATTCATGTTGCAAAGTGCAATTCAGATAATTTTTGTGAATGCATATTGATGAGTGCTACAAACTACAACTTTGTGTCGTTCGCATGATTTAAAAAAACTTGTAATTACGTTGAGTTACTTGACTATTTACTTTATTTTTTTGTACTTTGCAATAATTATCCTGATAATTTTTTACCTGCCTTTTTTGTAGTGTGGATTTTTATTGTTGCGGCATTGCACACATGTTATTTTTATGACTGCGGTTTACCGCAGTAGTAAATTTATGCTTTTGTCTCATTTATCTTCATTAAAACTTTTTGTAATATTGCATTCATGCTAAAGTACGCATCATGAATGCAAAATTTCCAAAGATAAATACGTCCACGAACGCAACGTGCATGTTTTGGCTCGGTAAAATGCAAACTTGCTTCCATTTATCTATAAAATTAGCTGACTGTTATTACTTTTAATTCTGACTGACAGTTTGCTGATGTATTTTAGTGCAATTTGTGTGAAAATTTTAGTTAGATTGGCTAAAATAAGTGTTTAAAGTGTAGGCTGAAATTCTCATCACTTAAACATATTACGTGCCTCCTAGATTCCAAAAAATGAACAATCAACCAACTCCAAAATGCACATTTTAGAACAGCTCTCTTTATGGTCTCAAAAAGCCGGCTTGAGTTCTAAATGTAGTCATATTTAATACGTATGTTTACTTTGAAAGTAAAACATTCATAAAAGTTGAACGTGCTTTTTGAGTTTTATATTTTTTATTGCATTTTAAAACATCTAAACACATATTCCAGTTACTTTTACATGGATATACTTTTAGTTAAAAGTAACAGTCTCGATAACTTTCATGCACTTAAATGGTTACCGTTTCATAATACATTATCCACAAATAGTAAAACGATAACGAATATGAATACAAGTTGCTCATCGTCAGGAAAGTAATTAAATAGTCTCAATTTTGGTTCTTTGGAAGATAATTTTCAATAACGACAAATAGACGACAGAGAGGAAAAGCACTTTTTAGTAATAATGTGATTCAACGCATGTAAACATCCGACAACTTTGTTGCTAAACTTTTGCTGTTTTTTATGCATGGTGAATGTAATGTAACTCGTACAAAAAGAATTATTTCGAGTATTTTGTTGATTTTTTTTCGGTACTGGATTGCATGCTTTAGAATACAATTGCATTGGAGTCCTAGTGTGTATGATTTTCAAAAAAATTTACGGCTATTTTTAGCTAGAAAAAACAATGCATGTAACTATTGCAAGTGTAAGTTACAGTTTGATATCGCTTACTTGTGTCAACTGTCATTTATGATCTGTAAACCCATTACATGTGTGGGCAATATTGATTATACCGTTCGTTCAAGGGAACAATTGACTGGTCTGGCACCGGTTTTTTTTGGGTGTGGTGCTCTTATGAAAAGAAGCATTGTTTCTCCATCCCAATCCAATAAGTACATGAATGAGCGATTGTTTCTAATTGTTTACGAATGAAACATCACAGAACTAGTAATATATTTTTAGAAATTTTCTGTTCCTTTTGAAACTGGTACACTGGTACAAATGAATTCAATACATTGTTTTTAGTGTTGACTCACGTGAAAAACAGGAGAGTGAATTCCGTCCGTAAAAATAAAATGACAAACTAGATAAACCATACTGCATACTTTGAAACAAAGCTGTAGATGATTTATTTTTAAATCTTAGTTGAAGCTTGGGTGTGAGATTGAATGAAGATATAAATTAGGACGGACTTTATTAGTCTTAAACGAATGAAGTTTTATCTATTGTATTTTTCATTTTGCATGGGTATTTTATTTTATTTTTGCTACATATTTTGTAACTGCAAAGTTTTCATTTATTATTTTTTCGTTTTTTTTCTTTTTCGGCTTGCTTTCACCTGGAATCTATGCATGCATGAATGGATACAACCTCTCTCCCTACCTGTGTTTATTGCAAACCCATGGAAAACCTTTTACACGAATAGATTCTGATGGAATTAGAAATAGTGAGCTGAAAAAACCGAACTTCATTGTGCCTTCAATAGTTTTCGATACAAGTGGTGGTAGTAATAGTGAACATGTTATCAGTGATAGTAATGAAACTTCATTATCAACCGTGAATGGTGATGGGGAAGAGAGTCTCCTTCAAATAGAAGCTTCAGATGTGTTGGATGATTATCTAGAAGATTTTTATCTTCCCCACAGCCATGAAAGTGTAATGAGTAGACAGTTGTCTTTCCGACGCAAAGTACAAAAGCAACTGGAAACCGCTGCTGCTGAACGCGCTGTTCAAGAACTGGACAGATTTGAGGCCATGTTGGATACGTACGAAGAGGAGGATGAATATGAACAAGGAATGAACGGTGGTGGTAGTGCCGCAGGTGGAAATAACATTCAAGTAGACAACAAAAACCGTCATAATAGTGCTACGAGTGGTAATAATAGTAGTAATATGAGCGACAACATGGATTCCTTGTCGTCTACGATATCTTCTGCTTCTACGCCAACTGGTGACAATGGTCATGTTGCACCAGTTCCAAAAACACGAGCCAAATCCCTGTTGCCAAACTTCCATAATAAAAATAATACAGTTACTAATGGCCAATTCCTGATAAATGGTACCACAAACAGTAACCATCTTAGAACAAGTACTTTTGGTAAAGGATTCTCTAATGGAATGATGGATTCGGATTTTGATTTTCCTTCCGGTGCACCCAGCTTAAGTCTAGATATTGACGCAATAGTCAAAGAAAATGCACCAAATTTAATGGATTCAAGGAAAAATTCGTCAGATGGAATGATCGATACTATTCCAGAGCACGGGCCTGAGGAATCCATGTCCAGTTACTTTCTGCCACAGCCAACATTGGACAAGCTGTATGCAGTCTATGAATCCAGCAACTTTAATAATATATACTGCCTCAGTGGTGAGCTTAAGGATATTTTGACTCCTGTGGAAATCGAAGAGATTGTTGCGAACAAAGACCATCTGGAAAAGTTTATTGATCCCAATGTAATGGCTGCCTTGTCATGGAGCATCAATGAAGCGAGCTTACCATACATCCCCCCTCCATCCATGGAGAATACTAATGGGAGTAAAGCCAATAACAATAGTTCTTCAAAAGATGTTTCATCTGAAGTGGAACAGAATAAATTGAACGCAGAAAAACTAGGTGATGTGGATGGCACAGACCTGGGGCTGATTGAGAATGGGTTGAAATCAGGCTCAAAGAGTTCCAGTATGTCTAACGGTTTCCATTCCGACGCTTCCACGTCAGAGGATGATCTGCACAGTAATGATGACGCCGCCTCCTCCACATCCTCTTCAAGACTTGAAGTGCCAAATGACGAAGATAATGATCACCTAAATAGCAGTAGTGATTGTAACAGTGCCAACAATAAAAGGATGGTTCCAGTCAAAGACAAGTATTCAGAGTCAGAACGAAACGGAGGAAGACTGTCGGTTGACAATCTAGAATTAAACCAATCTACTTTTCAGCGCGGTACATCCCTCAGCAATTCTCTTCGGAGAAAAATCTCGTTGGGTAGAGATACGCCCAAGTCACCAAGCCGCATTTGTTATTCCCCGGATGGTGGCTCTTCAGTAAAACGAGGAAATAGTCAGGAAAGCTTGGAAACGGATTTGGGTGTGTGTGAGGACGACTGGGAGGATGAAGAGGAGGATACACATAGCAAAAAATCATCCTCATCTGGAGTTGTTCTAGTTAGAAGGGATTCTAAAAGATTTAGCTTTAAAGGGAAAGACGGGCATGTGGAAAGAGTTGTTGAAGGTTTATTTGTGGAAAGTAAAAATCCCAATCCAAATGGAACTTTGAGGAGGATTAGAGCTCCGTTAAATCTCACGGAGGATCTTGATGACGGTCTGGAAAGTCCAGAGGGATCCTCTTTAGTTGAAGTTAAGGAACAAAACGAAGGTACATTTAATGATTTTGCTTGTGTGGGAAGCACAGTTTCTCTTTTAATTAGTTAATGGGACATGGAAAAAATGGGGTTGCCTTTGTCTATGGTATGGTATTCCGGGTAGCTTATTTAGCTTGGTAGATTGAATTGTTTTGTATCAACGAAAACATATTTGACAAAATCAACGGCACTTCGTCCTATACAGCTTATACTTGAGAGTTTTAAATGTGCCCATGGCTGTTTTAATATTTGTGCTTTTTGTACCCACGCTTGCTTTGATATTTTCCTTTCACTAACAAGTACTTACATAGTGTGCAAATTTTTGTAGACTTTACTTACACGCACTTGGGAAAATATGTTTTGTACCCCAGATTACTTAACGCTCATATTCAATGCAAATGTCATTCTTGTTCACAGCAAAAAGTCCAAAAGTTCATAAGAAAAGGATTAGCGTTGATGACAAAATACTTAGCGTCATCTCCTCCTCGGATTTGGATGATAACTCTGCAGCTACGGATGTGACACAGTCGGATGTATTCCATTCCATTATCAATACTTTGCGGGATGATGATGCAACAATGAAATCCGATGAGGATGAGGGAGATGATATTACTTTGGATATAGACACACCCGATGACATGGAGGATTCTATTCTAGAACGTAATTTACCAAAAAATTAAAAAGATCAAAAAACGCCTTGAAGCATAGTTTTACTTATCGTTCATAAATGCTCTTGCTTTATGCGGATGTACATTTAAACTTTTATGTCTCATGTTGATCTTTTATTGAAAGATAAAATCATACATACTTAATATTTTTTAATTTTTTTATGCAGAATTGGATTCTCTATCCGCACAACCAAATGATATCATCCGTGAGTACTCAGTTGAAGAAGAGCTGGAGGATGCGCGTCGATGGAAATCTTTCAAAGTTGGGCCAAATGATATACAAATTGACCTAAAAGCTATCCATCCTTACAGAAGAGTGCTTTCCCATGGGGGATATTTTGATGCTGAGAAAAACGTTGCCATAATCCTGTTTTCCGGCTGTTATCTACCAGATAGAAGCAGAAAAGAGTATACTTACTTGATGGATCATCTATTCCTGTACGTGATCCCCATATTTAAAAAAATACTCTCAGCATTTAAAAACATTCATTGTACAGTTTCTTTGAAATACTTTTTTTCTTAAATTGCTTATCATCACCATTTTTATTTTAAGGTTACAAATATTTTTACATTTCATGATACGGAAGTTGGTTTATAAAAGTAAACTATACTCCGGAAACTGCATTTTAAATTTTTTATACGTGTGTGATACTTTCGCATCCAAATATTAGTTGTAGTAAATGTACTGATGTAACAAGTAGACAATCTTTTCTAAACATAAAGCTATGATAAGCAATAATAAAAAATCATTTGTGTCACTAATGTAATTCAATGAATTTAACAGGTACGTCTTATCAACACTAGAAGAACTCGTTGTTGACGACTATATTTTGGTATACCTTCATGGTAAGTTGTAAATTTATTTACCCATTAAAAGAACCGAGTTAGCATGTGTCTAACCTTTAACTAATTGTTGGATTTACATTGTTTTTAAAAGGAGCAACACCCAAAACCTGCATGCCCACATTTGGTTGGTTGAAGAGGTGCTACCAGTTGATAGATAGGAGACTGAAGAAAAACCTCAAGGCATTGTACATGGTTCATCCCACGTTTTGGCTTAGAACAATCGTTGCACTTACGAAGCCGTTCGTTAGGTAAACTCAATTAGTCGAAAATATGCGGAACAAAGAGAACCAAGATAATGTAAAAAAATGCAATATATTTGAAAGGTCCATTCTTTTTTGATTAAACTATTTTGCAGTACCAAATTTAGCAGGAAGGTGCAGTTTGTCAACACGCTGTCTGATCTTTGCCTCGAAATTCCTACCGAGCATCTAGTGATCCCTGATCGTGTCTTACAGTAAGTTCGTCTTCACATATTCATCTTGCTAATAAGAAAAACCTTGATCTTGTGCGAAAATTTTGGTACAAGATGTTTTACATTGTAACGGTTTGGATATGATCTTAATCATTTAATGTACATCTATTTTGTCTTTTTCTTAATCTCTTCACTTCCTTTTGTGTGTATCTATGTATCTGTCCATTTCATTAAAAACACATTTCTCCTCTTCTCTGGTCACATCTCACAAGGTATGATGCAATTAGACAGCAAATGGAAAATAGCAAAAGAGCACGGTCGGCAAAAGCACCGTGAATCTCACTAGAATGATGGAAAGGAACATCAGCGCATAGCAAAAAACAATTAACATTTTTAATGTGTGGGTGACAGGTACATAATATAACCCTTTTAGACTTTGATATGCATGCTCACTTTGCAAAATATTTATCTGAATTATTGTTCTTGCTACCCCACCTCTTACAAACACTGTTCCAAATTAGAATGGTTTGTGTCGCATGCAATACTACAAGGAATTATTTGGTTTTCATGCCGAGAATACCACCCAATATTACAATTTTGTTTTTAGTTTTTTTACTTATCAACTTCTTATTCAGTTTTTATGTAGAACTCTATGCACCAACGCAATAGGGCGTCATAATTTTAGTCTTGATGACAAACAATCACAAGCTTGCATGATTCATTAAGCTTATTCATGTTCTCCCGTATGAAAAAAATTATTTTCAGTGACGAAGCGGAAATATCAGTATTTAATATGCCATTTTTGCCCTTTGCTTGGTGAAGAAGTAACAAATGAGATTTTCAATATTTATTGCATGTATATAGTTTCACATCATTTTCTATCTATCACAATGACACTTAGACAAAAGCCCAATTTATATATTTCTTTTTTCATCTTTTAAATGGCATTCCAGCAAAATCATTTCTAACATACTCATTTTTAGAGTAGATCGTTATAAGTTTTGTTGCACTACCATGATTGATTATTACATATATATACACACACTGTATGTTATCATGAGCATTCGAGCATGTGGCTAATCAATTATTTCACGCGCTCTATTTTTACCCAGATTTTTTGTTACATATATTAGAAATCGCTATCGAACTTAGTGGAAGTATAAGATGGTAAAACTATAATCAAATATTTTTTATGAAACCCTATAGGTACGATTTCGACCTTAAAGTTGATGATTTGAAGCGGAGGAAGATAATGAGCTGATAAGAAAGAAAACTGCATTATCATCATCATCCTCTTGGGAATCACCAGGGATGAGCCACACAACCACATTCAGTCATGCGCATGCGCCATTGTCTTCATGTGTCAATAGTTTGAGATATGTATAAATACTCCTGTCGTCGTGATCGTCGAGTCGTCATTCATTACTTTTTTTGTAATGACCATTTTCCAAGTCGTCGACGAGCGAAATCGGAGGCATCCACTACAGGGATTACAACTTCTAATCTAGTACATAATATAATAAGAAGAAAAAAAACATTAGAACGATGGGCATGCTAATATTACTTCTTTCTATGAAATTTTTAATTAGTAATTAAGGTAAAAAATAATAATTAATACTTTAGCGTATTATTACATATTATTAACAAAAGACTGTTTTAGCTAATTAATTTGATAAATAGACATTTTGTAAATGTAAATTGTATATTGTATTGTGAATAGGTAATGCGAAATAACGATGTAATTATCATTGAGTTAAGGGGTTTGATGAGTTTTATAATTGTTGAATTATACGACCATGATATGAAGCCAAATTTATTTACGATTATAACAACCGTGTTTGCATGTGTCCAAGCTTTAGCTAATTGCTGGATTTACATTGTTTTTCAAACGAAGATAATCACTTTATTTGTCATCATTAAACTATATGTACGTAAATGCTTTAATAACTACCATGTTTAAGAACATTTCCATTTGAAAAATCATCTTAAAGCATTGACAATGAGTAATCGTACGTAATTGTATGTAGTTAGCTTTCTAGTTCTGAAAATCATAAGCCCGTACCTTTTCAAGAAAATACAATAAAGAATACTAACTGACCTGCTATAACAGTTTAGTTGCAGTAACAATTCTGTAAATAAAATCAACTAACCGAGTTCAACTTAACTATTACATAGCATAAAGGATATTTAACGCTAAAAGCTAATTAGAATATACTAAAAAAGTAACCTGATGTACAACCTACTTAAATACCTAATTAGATTGATTATGCTTAACAAATTTAAAACTCGAGTAAGTGTTCTGTATTTCAAACAATCATAAAACAATATCAAGCGAGGGTTCGACCTGAGAAATTTTTAATGTTTTACTTAAAGTATTTTGACTAGATCAATGTTAGATAATATACATTTAGTGTAATAAAGTTAAATACATTTAGTATTTGCACGATGTACTATGTACAGTAAAATGTTGGTGGCTACAATGGTAAATACTTACGATTCTTTTAGGTGCCACTTTTGTAACGTTCATGTTGCTTGTTCACTAACCAATCTATCGATATTTTAGTCTACGATAAATTTTTCGTTGTCAAAAAAGTATATTGCTTGTTGCTACTTTGACGGTTATCCTATCATATTAAATTACAGCAAATTGAGCGGCTGCTAAATAACATTTGAGATTAGTATAGTTTTACGAAGTAAATATGTGTGTACCGTTGATCATGATAATTCTACTTTAATTTATGACCACGCTCCAAAAACTTAATTAATCCGATATATCAAGCAAAATTGTTTATAAGTTCTTATCATAATCGTAAGATTTGTTTGATAAAATTAAGAAAAAAATACTAATAAACAAAGTCAATTTTCGTGATAATACTGATTCAAACTTAACGAAGGAGCGTTTGCAAGAATTTATTTAAAACTTTATTTTAATACCCTGTTTAGTTACATCATTGATACATCCGTCATAGTCATATCATACCAGTTAAATGTGGGGGGACAAAATAACGATGTACATCCAATCAATCACCTTTAGGACATATCCGTTTGGTACTAAGGTTTGGTATAATCGTCAACTTTAAGTTACATCATATGTACGAGTTTCATTATGTTAGAAAAGTCATGCATATTTTACTAAACGTTATATTTGTCTCTTGTGTCTCTTTCAACCTACTTTACCCTTTTTGCCTTGTGCTTTTACTACTTTACAACTACTTAAGTTGAAATAGGAAGCCAGAATAAAATGAATTTCAATAAGGCTACGTAGTGAAATCTGGAGTACGCAGAAAAATCGATAATAAACTAAAACTAAAGACATGTCATATTTCCATCCTTCTTGTTTGTTTGTGAAGACAAATACATGAACGTCAACTAAAGCTAAGTTAATATGGAACACAAAGGGGAAAGAATTGGTTATTCACTCAGCACTGCGGCGAGAAAACAAAATAACTAAATGCACACTAACGCTTACATTCTCCGAGAAAGTCAGTGACAGTGCGCTTGCTTTCTCCATGGCTTGCTCTTGGCTTGGGCACCAAGGAGCAGACGATCAAAACAAAAGAGTCTTCTTGCTACTAGAAAGGGGACAGTCGACTCGTCACTCGCCCGTATTTGCTTTTGAATATCTCCAGTACTCCAGTCTTTCATGTTGTGTACACGTAGTACGTGGCAAATTCTTGGATATATTGTAAGTTGGTTTAGCAGTGAATAGATAAATCATTTAAAATGTATTAAATTACATATGCCGAAAAATGAAGATAATTTTTTTACTAATTCAGGGAAATCTATAAACACTATTTAGATCTCTTTTCTAAAAAAAAATTGAAAAATGAGTGACAGCGAGCCATTAGAGAAATCTCAAAGAGTTAGTAACGACCGTGTTGCAGTTTGGGAAGTGCCATTAAATTCGGGTGTTTACATGGTTGAATTTGAACACGGCACAACAACAGGGAAACGTGTTGTTCGTGTTAATGGAAAGGTAGATTATTTCTTGACGTTAATTTGTCATAATTATAAAGCAATTTTTACATCAATAATTTCTAAGAAAATTTAAATGTATGTACACGATTTTCCCTTAGGACGTGGTCCGTAAAGATTGGATGTTTAAGCTTGTTGGGTCAGAGGATTTTTCTATTGATAAAAGCACGGGACGCATTAAAATTGATCCAGTGGGCATCTTCGCATACAGATATTCATTAGAAGTTGATGGGAAATCATTTAGACAGTTTATTGAACGGCAGTCCAAGATTCTAAAAAGCTGGACTACGAAAACGGTTGATGGTACAGATCTCCGAGTTGTTTTAGAAAAGGATACACTTGATATATTCGTAAATGGGGAAAAGGTTGAAACACAGGTTAGGCATCAAATCAATCATTTTCATAATTATTCCAAAATAGTTTCTTGTTGTATTCAAGTTTATTTATTAATTATAGAGTGAATTTGTCGATGGAGGAACAAAAACGCATTTTGATGCAGTTAATTATCCTGCCACGTTGCATGCACTTTGTACGGGTATCAAAAAACAACCTATAATTTATTCCTTGACTTTTAACGGAGAGCAAATCGCGGAGGCATGCGAATAAAGATGTGACGAAAAATCTGCTACCTTCAATTCTAAATTAAGAATAGAAATTACAATTATGCACTAAAAAGTCTTCTTTCAAGTTTTAAAATGAATGAAACACATATATTTTGTGTATGAATATTATTTTTATCACTCTTATCATCATATCATGTATATTATCATGTCAGCAGAATCATAAAAATGTACAAAAAAAGAATGTGTAATAAACCTAAGGATCATGGAAATGTAACGGCACCGATGTAAAAATCAACACTGGAACGGTTTTTTTAGACATTTAATAGGGGTTGACTACGCATTAAGTTAAATTACCCACATACATACAAAAACTAGTCCTTGCAAAATTAAAAGAAGAAGTACTTTTGGTATAATCCTAGTACAGCGACACTGGCATTTCAACTTATTATGATTTATCCCAATCGTCAAATCCATCGGATGATGAAATATTTTTTTGCCATTTAAAAAGCATGTAACCGTTAAATGGCCGTTACTCTGGTACCGTTTGACCGATTTCGCCCAAAATCAATAGGCTTCCTTCTTGTCCCCCCAAGTATGAGTATACAAAATTTCAGGTCAATAGGTCAAAGCGTTTTTGAGTTAGAGCGTTTACAGAGGAACAGACAGACATGAAATACATTCGCAATAAGAAGTACAACGTACTTCTTAATAATTAACTTGAGTTTAACCATATAAATTTAGCACAAACATTTCTAGTATTTTTTGTGAATTATATATTATGTATACTAAGTTGCCTATTTTCTTGCAAAGATGAAGTTCGTTGAACCGAGTTGTTACCTGGTAAGATGTTACTTAATAAACCCTGCCGTGCCGTGGTGGGTTAGATCATGTGTTTCCCGGAGCTAGTCGATTTATCACAGCTTTTCTAGCTCCATAGCCGTATGGGAAGACCCTGCTTATGCTCTGCTTATCTATTTTTGAGCAGCGGTGCATTCACGTACATGTTAAACGTGAATGTTCTG
>JAQIWN010002955.1:0-14233 GCA_034699025.1 Entomobrya cf. arborea Gr-Col-00668
GGAAAGGATTCAAGTTAAACGTCTTCATGATAATAAAAATAGTTTAGGTATTGGGGTAAATAATGACTAATTCATGGAAAAATATTAGCAAACAAACATTAGGTAGTTCAGTTCATGTAGTTCAAATTGGCTTCTCTGTTACACTACTACCACTGCACTACCGGTCATCTTCATTTATTGCAGTGAAGCTGGAATAAATGCAAATGGTTTCGTTTGTGCGTTATGCTAGTCTACAAGTTGAACTGTGACCCCTACACTCTACTCTACACGTCGGCGGTGTTACTGTCGGTGATTTATCATTATGACCATGCATAACTTATGCCGTCTCTTTTAATTTTTTGCGTAGTAAAGTGCAGCTTAAGCAAAATATTTTTGTAAAACAGGATATCATGATTAATGTCTCATGTGCTCACTTTCATGATTACAAATTACAATTCAAAGTTATTAAGGCGGATAAAGAGACGCAGTTCAATTGAGGAAATTGTGGATTAAAATTTCATTCTATGAGTTTTGTTACTTCGGTTCTCAAATGGAAAATTCAGACAAAGCGTTCCTTTGTTTTCTGTTGCCATAATTGTTCATCATAATCCCCCAATCATATCTTCTTACATACGTGTATCGTCAGTTTTATTTGTTTTATTCACATGGAGGAGTTTACGTGTATGGATTGTTGATATTGACACAACATAAAAATTAACAAAAAAATATTTTTAGACTCATGAATCATGATACGACTGTGACTTGTGACCATCATACAGAGCAATCACTAGACAAATATTTGTTCATTGCACCATAAAATACTGTGATATCTTCTGATGAGATGACTACGATCAGGACTCTTGGACAGGACAGGACACCAACTGACAGGAGCATACTTAAATGATAAAAATGAAAGTGGTAGGCACTGGAACAAGTATTATGGATACTGTGGGCGACGACATGTGATGGATATCATATCATAATTATCATCATCATCATCCTTTTTGGTTTGAAACGATAATCATTTGTTTTTATTATTCCTATTTGTACTTAAATAGTTCATCATCTAACTAACAAGCTTGGTAACAACTTCCAGAGAATAGCTGATGCTTTTGACAGGCAGCTATTGTTGCTGCTGCTGTTACTTCACAAAAAGTACCACACACCACACCATATAATACATTTTTTCTATAGACAATAGACAAACTAGTTTGGAAGTTTAGAAATGATGATGATGTCAAGTCTATAATTTCTTTATTCACTGACGATACATGAAACATTATTTGTAAAAGCTTGAAAATCATTGGTGCAAAGGCTCTAGGATGAAAAATCTTCTGACTGACTGACTTACTTGACGTGACTTCGCTGGGCACAGTCTACGACAACGGCGACGGTGGTGCATGATGCATGATATGGTCATATTGTATGACATGCTGATTACTATGTGTCGTGCCTTTATCATCCAACAAGTCAAAAAAAAATCAAGCATATTTAGTTTCCAAAACCAAAATAGGTAAGGAGAGTCAACAGCGTAAACCAGAAGAAGAGCCATGTGAAGGAAAACGACCTTAAGTAATACGAGATAAAAAATAATTACTGCTTTTCGTTTTTAAACAGTGATTTCAGAATACAGTTTACTCTCTTGCTGGATATTTTACAGGAGACCATTAAAAATATATAATATACTAGGTTTGTTCAAGTGTACTGGCTGTGCTGGTGTCAAAGATGCGTGAATTAAAAATTCTTAAAAAGAGTACATGAAAATATACATAAATGTGGGATGTGGACTGAAAAAGAAATCAGTAAGAAATTTGTTGGAGACTTTTTGAACAAATACTCATATTACACAATTACATGATCCAGTTGCAGCCGCAGCCGTAAACCTACTTACAATTATACACGGATCAACGGACTGTCAATATATCTACCCAATACAAATACTTCATCACTTGTTTTGAAAGTAATTAAAAAATGAAAAGAAAAGATCACATCATTTGAATGTGTAAAGTTTACAGACATTATCAGCCACCACATCATATCACCACCACTAAACTAAATACTTATTAGCCAAAGTAGATCGGGTTTCATATGTGGTTTGGTTTTGGTTATGTGGTGAAATGTACATAGGTAGGTATATACATTGGGAACATATCAATGAACGATGATAATGATAGAAAGGAAGAAAATAACATTAAATCTCCTCATAAAATGAAAATTAATAGAGAAAAACTATTCGTTAGTTCATCCTGTTGACGTTGTTAAACAAAGTTTGTTTATTGGCGTTTGATTCAAGTTCAATAAAAAAGTGTGGATTGTGATGTGCTTCTCAAAAAAACAAATAATTCATGCGTAAGCACAAACGGGAAACAGTAATTTCCTTTTCTCAAGAGGATTATATATTTTTATTTCAATTGCAATTCTTCTTTTGACAGGAGAAGGCAGGGAAATAAATATCTAAGTTTTAAAAGTGAAGTTTATGTCGTGACGGTGTAAGGAAACTGATCTTATCCCGTATTTACATAATAATGTTACATCCACACTGAAATACTAGAAGAAAGAGCAGAGCTGGAAGGAAGTTGGAAGTGGCATAATGCAAAGAGTCTGCATCACATTCATCTATGTAACATCAACAACATAGTCAGTGCGTCAACGTCAACAGCAATAATACCAAATTGCCAGTGAAACGTGTACACAGGGCATATAAGCATCCAGCCAGATTTATTGTGCAATGTGATTAACTGACATTTTTATCAATTTCTTGAAAGGAATATGCTGTAAAGATACAAATAAGTTGGAGAAATGTAATATAAACTCTGACAAATTCGGATTTAAAACTGTTCTCACAAGAATTTCGTTTCAAAGACAAAAAAATCGTTCTCTCCTCCTCCTTCATCCAAACTACTTCTTTTCTAGCTTATTATAAAACTCTCTCTATTCCAAGTTTAAACACGTGTTTGTAAATTACAACGTTTCTTCATGCACCAAAACCAAGAAGGAACACTTCACGTACCAGTGAAATTGTGTGAATGTACTCATTTCGGACGCCTTGGAATTTTCGTTGCGTTATATTATTGTGTACAGTGTAAATGTACATCTGCTATTTCAAAATGAAATGAAATGTCTTTATTGCTTACTTCCATTACAACTTTGCTCATTGATGCATGTGTTTTTTTGTTTAAGACTGTGACTGTCTGTCTAACTCTGATGTTAGAATAAAACCAATGCCAAAAAATGTGACAGATCCCATTTCTCAAAAATATATATATTTACAT
Source organism: Entomobrya cf. arborea Gr-Col-00668 (assembly GCA_034699025.1). Classification (NCBI taxonomy): domain Eukaryota; kingdom Metazoa; phylum Arthropoda; class Collembola; order Entomobryomorpha; family Entomobryidae; genus Entomobrya; species Entomobrya cf. arborea Gr-Col-00668. The sequence goes on from JAQIWN010002955.1 coordinate 3,252, forward strand.
TCGACGTTGTTAATCTGATCATTCATCTCTTTATAGCTTTGACTTTACAATACACTAAAAAAAACTGTGTAAGTGGCTGGTCTCACATTTACATCTTCAGAGGAACAACGAAAGAATAAGAAATCGTTTCTTTACGGTATTGTGTCTTCTATTTTACCCTGTTTTCAAGTTACATGCATCATGAATGCCATTTTCACTAAAAAGAAAAAGGCTTCCTACTGGGTTCTCTATTGATATTTTTGGGGTCTTGTGTGTTGTTTGTGTCATAGTGGTTACGCGACATTGAACAAAGAAGTTTGAAGAAGAGAACATAGGAAATATTAAAATTGGAATATTACAGATATGAACGCTGTAAAACAGTGAATAAAAGTTGAATAGTGATCATTCATGACACCGAAGTGCCAACTGATTAGAGACGGATGCCGAAAAAGGTTATATGGACAAGATCTTGTTGCGACATAACCATACAACAACAAAACAAAGTATTACGTGTCGTGTGCATGGAGGCGGATTTTGCCGTATGAAAACATGGAATTTTGTAAACTGAACCATAAATTAAAGGCTTAATAATAAGACGCACATAATATCTAGACAGTTTCACGTACATCTTTAAACATTAAAAAATCGTATGAAAATATTACTTGTCTGGATATTTTTTTCCGAATTTGTACGAGTGCAGAAATCCAGCAGCGTATAGACAGATACGGAATTTAGTGTTACGAAAACAATGTACTAACAAAACAGCGAATCTCAGTGACTTTTACCATTCAATGACTAACATACCCCTCAAATTGTCACTAAAAAGTAAGCACTCAGTTGTATGTAAACTGTGGTCATTGTTTGACTACTCCAGTAACCTAACTTACAGTGTTTGATGAGGTGTTTTATGTACATACAACGTCCAACATCCAACTAAACATAATACCTATTTCACACTTACACCAAAGAGTAAACTTTGTGTGTGTATAAAACTAGACTTGCCATTGCGAACCTTCCATAAAAGTAAAGTTTGGAACGGTATACCAATATGTTTCATTTTCATAACATGATAATGTAAAATTGTCAGTGATTTTGAAGTGTTAGCACATTCCATGGCGGTCTTCCCTTTACCTTTACAGACAAGGTGTCAACAGTCTACACACAATTATTAGACATGTAATATTTGATTTCATCGTAAAATTATATGGCTATTTGATGTTAGATCGAATTGTCCATGGATTAAACAAAGACGATAAGTGAATGGAAAAGGGTTTTGATTTTTATATTAAAAGTGGAAGAAAATTCAAATAAATCATACATAAAAAGTTTTCAAGTGTATTGGATGAAAATCACTAAATGTCCATAGTTCAGTTAAAATGGGAACTTAGAACTTAAAGATAAATGATATGTGATAGTGGTCAAATTTGAATTTGTTCAAGTAGTACATACAGCTTCTTATTAAATTGGAAACTGATAATTACATGTTTTGTTTCGTCATTTGCGTATTTTTAATGATGTACTTAACTTACATTGTATCCACCTTTGTTGAAGCGTAGGTAATACAAGAACCATGTAATACAGAAATGAAATCTCAGATATCAAGTTAGTAAAAGAAGGGGATCTGCAAGTGTGTAAAAGTCTGTAACTAGCAATCGAAAACATGGCATCAAACGTAACAACCTCCTCCACTTCACTTTCCTGTGGGAATGAAACGATCTCAGAGTACTCCAGGTGTGTATATTATAAACTCTACTATCATTTGATTTGATGTATTACATCGATACAAGTTTCTGCACAGACATGCAAATGACACGGAAAAACTAATTAATAACCATTTATAGGTTTCCAACCTGGGCCCTTAATTTTGGGGCAACGATGATAATTCTCACAATTATTGTGGGGCTAATAGGAAACGCTCTTACAGTAATAGCCTTACTCAAAGTCCAAAGAGTGCGCACTACCGCAGCAGCTTTTATTATAAGGTTAGTAAAGTAATAAATCTGTAAGAAAAAACGCAGCCTTGTAATTGAAAATTAAAAACGATTTATGATTTGCTTTCTTTTTAGTTTATGCATAGCCGACTTTTTGTTCTGTCTTCTGGTACTTCCGTTCAGTGCATCAAACTTCATTTACCGAGACTGGATACATGGAGATGTGCTATGCACCATTTTCCCGTTAATGAGATACGGCAATCTGGGTGTATCTCTTCTCTCAATTGCAATGATAAGTATCAACAGGTGCGCTCATTATAATGATGTCAAAAAAAAAAAACCACAATAAATGCATAGATTGTTTTAAAAGGTTCCATTGTTGTTATGTTGAATGTTACAGATACATGATGATTACAAGTCATACATTATACGCAAAAATTTACAAGCCATTAGGAATCGGTATCATGATCGGTTTTTGTTGGGTGTTTAGCTTTCTCATGCAGTTACCAACACTGCTTGGTTTGTGGGGTATGTATAGACAATTTTCTGACAAGTTTATAAAAAAAAGAAGAAAAAAGAACTTTCAAAACCTTTGCGGTTTTTTTTTGCTAAATTTCGATAGGGCGATTTGGATACGATACCAGGCTGAAGACATGTACAATTATTGAAACGGCAAACGGGATCTCATCAAAAACTGCTCTCTTTATTATAGCGTTTGTAGTGCCATGCAGTGTAATCATTTTCTGTTATGTGAAAATATTTTGGACTGTTAGAAGGTACAGTTTGTTCTTGTTTGCTGTAGTATAAAGCAAGTGTCCAAGCGGCAGCGGCAACCGATCTGATTGTAATTTCAATTTATTTCTAAAGGTCTGAAAATCGTATGCGTCGTCATTCGGCAAGATCTGACATCAGGGAAACAAAAACGAGAAAGAATGAATGGAGAATAACAAAAATGGTTTTGGTAATATTTCTATCATTTATGGCGTGCTATCTTCCCATCACAATAGTCAAAACTGCAGATAAATGTGTGAATTATCCTGGTGAGTATAATATGATAAATATTTCTGGATGACTTATTATAAAACAAGTTCAGCTAAAAACACATATTTTTGTTCTGTTTCCCTATTTTAGTAATGCACGTCGTTGGATACGTGTTGGTTTATTTATCCGCCTGCGTCAATCCGATCATCTATGCATTTATGAACAAACAGTACAGAATGGCGATGAGAGCAGTATTGTTTCCAGCAAGTTTACAGTCGTCAACAAGAGTCAGTTTCCATACAAGTAAGTTTTATTGCCGTATTTTGTTTTTACCATAACCTTAGTCTTAGTGGTAGCTAGTCAATCATTTAATTTCTTCATAGATAAATCCAAAACGCCTGGTGTTGCAGATCCAAGTCAAACAATGGTGTCTAGAATGTCGATCACGAATACAAATTTTGTCATTCGGGAATCAGAAGATAGATTCTAAAAACCTCCTATGATGATGGATGCTAAATGCTGAACTGAACTGACAAACTGAAATTGCACATCACAGGTCCAGGAAGGAATGTGTTTCATAATGCCCCAAAGTGTTCATCATACAATCAAACGAAAAAAATCCAAAAGTAGTACATTTTTCTTAGCCAACTTTGGCGATATAAGAATGCTCTCTCGGTTCCTCTTCTGTCCATGTTATATTATATAGGATTTAGGATACGTTTTTTATATTTAACGCATTGTTTCTAGTAATAAGCCACTTTTTGCACAGTAGTAAACACTGTATAGAGAAAAGCCATGAGTTGTGAACATGAATATGAGCAAAATTATTTATTTATCTTGACCTTTTTACTTTTCTGTTGGCAATTGTTTTCCAAATACAAATAAAATGAAGACATAAGTAAACCAGTGTGTATTTGTAAAATCTGTTTTGTTTTCTTTATTGTAAATTGAAATTATTTATATTAATTGCTTGACACAAAATTAGATGTTATTTCATACAAAAAACAAAATTGGACAATAAAAAGACAATAGATTTGCTTATAGTTTACACCTTTCTACGATCCCCGTATTTAATTAATTATTTTAATGTGATAAACTTGACAATGGAATAGAAACTATGTAGAGTAGTCATTCAGGTAAATGCTGTACATTTATGGTAATAAAGAACATTTTTTGTTCAATAAAGGTATTCAGTATGAGACAAATGCACTAGAAAAGTTTCAAGTTTGTACAATTGAAATAAAATGAAGAAAAAGTAGATGCAGCATGCATTATTATTAATTTTGTCAAAACTCAAGCGAGATGAACATGAAAAACTGCTGAAGTAGTTGTAGTTTCATGCACAATTACCAATTAATTACAAACCAAATAATACCAACAATTCCATAATTTTAGAAATAACGTATCATACCATTTTTTAAATCTGACTTGATTTTGGTCTTCGGTTCAAACTATGCGATCCAAACATTACTGACAACGGACTAATGCTCCTCCTACTCATTGAGCTTTTCACGCGTTCCTGTCCGGATTTCAAAATTTTCTCATGTTGGCGAATACGCTCAGATCTTGACTTCAAACAGTCAACGCATGTTCTATTATGATAGTGCTCTTGACAGAATGGTTCTCCTTCAACAGGATAGTAAGTTTCTCCATCCAAAATTTTGTTGCAATCCTAGTTTAAAAAATGGATAATGTCAGCAATTTCTAAAGAGCCAAAACATTTTTATAATGCACTTTACAACCCATACTTACCAGACAGACAAAGCAAACAGGATGATATTGCCTTCCCAAGGCATAGATTGCTGTTCCCTTAAGTACTTCCCCAATGGGACGCTTACAATCATAGCATTTTGGTGCAAAATTCTTAATCCAATCCAATCGGCAGTATGCCTTGTTGTTCTCAGTGTAGTAGTTATCCTCTCGGAGAATTTTGTCGCAGACTTCGCAACGAAGACAGCAATCCTTATGCCATTTCTTTCCAAGTGCCAAGAGTCCACCCTATTAATAATCCAAAAGACAAAGTATCAAATCAAACATGAAATCTCAAACAACTTCTAGTTTTCTTTTTAGCTTCATAAGCTTGTGAATTCATACATGTCTAATGGGCTCCTCACAGCGATCACACTTTGGTGAATACAATTTGTGATAGTCATCCTCACAATAAACCATGCCATTTTTCTTCCAAAAGTTGTTTCCGCTCAAAGGACGGGTGCATTCATAGCAAACAAAATGATCTTCATGATAAGTGTTTCCCATGGCCAAAGTCATTTTCTGTGGAATTAGTAATGCACAAATGGATATAAAGATAAAGGCTAGATATTCCTAAAAATAACACGACTATAATCTCTAAAAATACTTTTGGATCCCTAATTGGCTCCGCACACGTTGCACATTTTGGAGAAAAGAGCCAGTGGTAGTCTTCTTCGCAGTAATATGCACCATTCCTTTCAAAGTGGACGTAAGGGCAAAGTACTTGACAGCATTTACGACCTAATAAAATGAGTAAAAAAATTACCGATCATGAAAACTTTGCTTCTAAATCAAACTCTCATTTTCTTCGTCTTTTTTATACATGTAAAGCATTCAGGATGGAAAGGCCCGACAGGTACTCTGACTGGTATTATTCCCTGCGAAAAAGAAAGTTATATGACAATTATTGAGTTGACTGTGATGCTAAATGTGATATATGGAAAAATGAAAATACGTCAGGGATGGTCTTCCTGCAGGCATAGCACTTTGGAAGAAACAATGCATTAAAATCCATGGGACAGTAGGGCTGTCCATTCTTTTCTTTGAATGTATCCAGATCCAGTTTTCGAGTGCAATGAGTGCATGTAAAACAATCCGAGTGCCATGAACGATCTTGAGCGTACGTACTCTCTTGAAACTGTATTTTAAAAGGAAATAAGTACAAATATTTTGAACTGAATAAAATTTCTTTCCGCTGACACTTTACATTCATTTTCGCTTACATCGAAAATTGGCATTTTGCAATTGAAGCATTCTCGGTAGTGTACACTGCTTCTGCTTCCATTCAAATGCACAGCACCAGGATCTACAAGTGTTGTCCGGAACTCAAGGGACGGACTCCGACTTCGAAATCCATTCGAAGAAGAATGGGAAATTGGAGATGGCGTGGGTGATAACGAGTCAGGAATCCGGTCATACGTGAACGAAGCCGATTTCGTAGGACTTGGACTTGGTGTGGAAAGACCAACGGACTTTTTGCCAGTACCTCTACGAAAGGTCGTGTCTAGAATTACCCACACAATAAAAAATATTAATTAACCGTTCACATAATTTCACTATCTTCTTAATTTTATTTCTCGCAAAACCCAGGACCCAGGTTTTTCACAAAACTATAAATATTTTGAATTTACCAAGATATTCCTTGAGTTTCACCATTTTTCAAAACTTGAAAAAAATCCGAAATTCTCTTTCAGTAAAAATCTGAATACCTATTTCAAGTTATTTGTATGTAACAACAGATTACACAATTGAGAAGATTAGCTTTCCTTTTCGTTTGTTTTCTCTCATCAGAGGACGAAAGTGAACTGAGCCAGAAGGTAAAACGAGTCGTCCTCGTCATTACAAAAATATTCTCTGTAAACACACAGGTACTCCAAATGCTTCCATACCCAGCATCATCATCATCATTAGATCTAATCATAATTATTCATCCGAGCTTGTATGGTGTACTCTGCTCTACTCCTCTGCCCTACACCGTTGTTGTACCTTCAATATAGGGAGTACATAACATCACTGCTATCACCTACATCAACATCATTACTATTATCGTAACTTTGATTTTTAAACAAAAAAATCCATTAAAATAAAATAACATACTACGCCAAACGAGAAAAAAGTGTCTTTTTACAAACCACGCTGCTACGTTGTTTAAAAAACAGCAATAACACCAGTTTATAAATACTACACAAGTTTATCATGCCTACTTCCAAAAAATGCTCATATACCATCATCGTACAAAGTTGTGATGCCCATATTTGCTACCTTAGGCTGGCTCCAGTCAGCCATATTTAAAGAGTTTTTTTTTGGTCGAGTCATAGTTCATCAGATCAGTATCATCTTCATCACACCATAACCGCTTATTACAAGCTTGCAGAAGCCTAAAAACACAGGACAGGGAAAAGCTGACTAAAAGAATGGCTCATCATCATTCTTATCATCTGCGCACATTTTTGAAGGTATATTAGTTGTTGTGCTGAAAGCAAGACTCCACCTTTTCCCCTTGCATTTCATGTAATTCTCCTGTAAAAGTTAATGCGTTCTTAACATAAAAATTGGGGGGCATATCAGATAAAATGCACATTTTTTGCAATTATTGTGTACAGACACGTTTTATTGTTACATTAAAATGATACTGAAAGCATTATAACATATTTAACGTGACCTGGTGTATGTAAAAAAGTATTGAATCATTTTCTTTGGCTGTTTCACTATAAAATTTTACATTAATTCTAAACTTTTATTGTTGTCCTTATTGCCTTTTTTATAGTAGCCTGTTGCGGATACATCACGGCTTGTCTTGCCATGGCACGGCACACGATGTCTGATTTTTGGTAATAATGGTGTATATCATCTCTTTTTTAATTTATGATTGGGTCTGTCAGTCAGCACCGCCATCATGTTATTATAAAAATGAAAAGATAATGCAAATGAGTGTGGTATTATGCGTTGTCAATAAAAGATGATATAGGCGAATACAAATGGTCATGAAAAGATTTATGCGAATGTGAAAATTGAAAACGATCAAGATCAATGTCAAGCCAATACTTAAAAATTAGCATTCCATGCAAGTGGTCAGTAATGGCAAATTTGCAATATGTATCTGTATCAGTATATTTTGTTGGATAAAAAAAGAAAGTCTTGCGAAAAAAAAACACGATTCTTACAAGTTTAAAGTGATACACACCTGTCTGTCCTGAAGCCAACACCCCCGCACGAATGCAAATGATTATAGAGTGTTTTGGTTTTGGACCACATAATTTACCTACAGACAAGTAAACACGCGCATCTTCATGTTTAAATACCTTCATTAATGATGTCTATGAGGATCAAAACTATGGTCTGAAACCAGAATAAAGAAGGAAATGGGAAGGAAACCACCTTTTTTGTATTGAACTTTAATCACTTTGCTTTCAATAACAAATGGATGTCAAAAAATTAATATCACAGAGCACATCCCATATCCCATTTTTACCAGTTTCAATGATAGCTGAAAGGCAGTCCATTCAAATAAATCACTTTGTTTTTTAATTTCTAAAAATCTCCCAATGACCATTACCTCGCCCTTTATCGTCACAAGTGTATTGTGTAAAAGCGAATAGTAGGTAAGGTTTCAAACATTTCGAGTTTGAGATAAGCTATTATTGTGCAAATCATACAATACATGCATGAAAATTTCATTGTAACACGAGATTAGGTTCAGGCCAGGCAATCGTGTGGGCGATTTAATGACGTTTATTGTGTTTTCTGTGGTTAGGATTCTTATCTAACAACTAAAATATCTATTAAACTGGATAGAAAGCGAGTAGTATTCTAAAATAATTCCGAAACTCGTCATTTTTAGCTTTGTTTATCACGAATACTCCAAAACATTCCAACACTTTTTTTGCATCCCAAATATGTTTCAATGTAGCATTGCGTTGTGTGAACTTTTAATTTCAACTTGTATGTTCTTGCCCTTAATCAAATCAATTTTACATAATTTTCCAGTGCCATTCAAAATGGAATGTTTTTGTAAAGGTTACTCCAACAATTTTTTAGACAACACTCATGAAATATAACCAGATTTAAGCAATATGCCAAATTGGGCGGATGAAAAATATGGAGAATCTATCCAAAAAAAGGTGGTGTAGGTATGTACCATGTGTGTGCCATCTTCATCATTACCTTCACATCAATTGACATAATTAGCCTGACTACATCTCTTTGCATCACATCATCATGATGAGATACTAGAACAAAATTGCTTCTGCTGTTTGTTCTTATTGTTTTGTCAAGGGATTTAATGGACAAATGGAACGGTTGCGGTTGGATAGATGGTTTAAAAAAACTCTAACATGATTAATGATTACGATTACCTTTTATGTCCGTTTCGTAATCTCCCTATTGATCCTATCAAGTTTAAAGTGACATGCATCCCATCCAAGTATAATAACTTTTATAAGTACTTTTACTACGCTAGTCTTTTCAGAATCGTAAAACTAGTACTACACTACGACACAATACATTGCTTCATGAAAATAGTTACAGCCACTCGACCAGGATAGAGTCGGACTTTGATGCTTTCAGTTTTAGTAAATTTTAATAAGCCTTTTATAAAACGTGTTGGCTTCATCAGCAGAACTGACCAATATGTGATGTGAGTGTGCGTGTGTGGGCTTTTAGTAATTTTTATTCAAGCTCAATGATGTACGCTATTTCTTTTTTCATCCGACATGTACAAAATTTATTTCATCTTTTATTCCACCCTGGTTGTTCTCTCTGGACAAGACAAGACCACATGGGATACTTAATGGCTTGCATATTCAGTCATTTTGCATGATTTATTTTTTTGCTGGCCGAAGGAAAGTGAAATTCTTAAAATGTCGGTTTTCATGTATACATGCGTATGTTTTACTTTTGCTGCCAACTTTTTTTTTCTTTTGCAAATTAACCTACCTGAAAACTTTAATTGTATCATGAATGAGCAAACTGTGCACTAAGCAAATCCATAACTCGCAAAACGACATCTATAGTGCCATAAGAAACATGTACCTAGACATCAAAACTATAATTTACGACGATAATGACTTCATTTTTTTCATAACGATGAGTCCACCAAAAACATCATGTTGTTTGGGATGGGATTATTAGACTACTGCTGATTTTGGATGACTTATAAGGAAGTGCTTGCTATCCAATTGATCACAGAATACTGTTTTATGCATTACATGAAAAAGGTGATGTGTGGTGACGCTTCGCTTGCTGCCTGAAAAAGGACTCATTAATTAAAGAAACTGCGAGAAACACAACGAAACTGCCGACTAATTACCGGAGTTAATTTGCTTTTCTGTAATGTACTTTAGCTACTTGTTATTCCTCAAACGAGCCAAAAATTAATTCACATGGAAGAATAAGGGAAGTAAAAAATTACAATGCGTGTGTTCATGATATGATATGATGGTAAATATGATTTGTATAAGAATTTTACACTAAATCTTTGTGATCTGATTTATACACCATTTGTATCAAACAAGACAAGAAAGTAATAAGGAAAGTGTAAAAATTATGCGTGGGAATCGGTTTGGATTGGTGATATTTGGCATGTTTATAAAACATTTGTTGCAAACATTTTGCAAAAAGGTACACATATGGTTACCACATGTCTTGTGGCATTAGAAATTTCATTTGAAAGTACAGAAATATGAAAACAAGAGAAATCCTGCACTATACTATATTGCGTGCATCTCCACCCTCCACTGTACAACTTGGTTAACAATTTTGAAAAGTTCGGTTCACCCCATCAATAAATCTATAATTTCAAACAAATTCAGCAACTTTTTGCCTCTTGATTTCAGGGTAAGGGTAACACCCAAAATTGCCCACGTAAATTTCCTACATTTTGAGAATTTCAAGAGAATCTACGTGCGGTCACTATTATCCTTTCCTTCTCTAAAATATCTACTGATGTGAGGATGTGACGGGTGTCAATAATCTGATTAGATCGGTAGAATGACAAACAAAATTCGAGATGCCAACCCAATTGAATAAAAACTAAAGGAAATAGACAATTATGTAACACTGCCCAAAATACCTGGATTTCGATGTGGTGATAGTAATCTCATCTCTATTGTCTTTTGCATTGAGCAGGATCAATGTTCTTTGGGCAGATGAGCTTTTCCAAAGAGCTCATCAAGTAAAGGTAGTAATAATATGTAGGTAATATAATGTTTTGTCATCGAATTATTATGCAACGAAGAAATTTACATATCAATGCCAATTATTTATGCCTACACATTAAAAAGGAAAATAGTTTTTTAGGTTTTGCCTTTTGGTTCCAGTCTAGCCTGGGCTAGGTGTACCAGA